>JAYXIM010037285.1:0-28215 GCA_037575425.1 Anastrepha fraterculus | reverse complement strand
ATGATACCGAGCAAGCAGATGATGAAGAAATCGACGAGGAGTTGAATGAGATAAATGATAGAGAATTGTATCTTCCACACTAGGTGAAATAATGATGCTCCGTCAAATCGTGTAAGACGTCTTGCTAGGAATATAGTCACTCAACTGCCAGGGCCTAGAAAAGAAGCAAAAAACTTGAAGGAAATAGGCGAGGTTTGGAGATTATTTTTTACTGAAGTTGTTATAAATCGTATTGTAAAGTATACTAATGAACATATTGATCTCATAAAACCTAATTTTTCAAGAGAAAGCGACTGTACCTATACAGACAACATAGAAATCGAAGCCCTTTTAGGCCTTTTAATCTTTGCTGGAGTTAGGACAAATAGTCGCTTCAATGCTAAAGATTTATTCAAAACAGATGGTTCCTCTCCGGAGATAATTCGATTAGCTATGAGCTGGAATCGATTTTATTTATTAATGCGTTGTCTAAGATTTGACAATAAAGCCACGCGAGCTGAAAGGACTGCCGTAGATAAACTAGCTCCAATAAGGGAATTATTTGAAGAAGTTGTAGCCGCGTTTCAAAAATATTACAGTGTGTAGTTTGATGTTTTTATTGTTTAGTTTGATGTTTTTATTGCAAATAAATATCTTTAGCCTAGAAAAGGCTTTTGACGGGATAACGTCTTATAATTCGATTTAACAGGCTGCACGCACGAAAAAATGTGTCGTTACCTTGCTCATTACTGTTACCTTGCTCATTGCCGTTACCTTGCTCATTAGTGTTACCTTTCTCATTGCCGTTACCTTGCGCATGTGTCGTTACCTTGCTCATTGCCGTTACCTTGAATGAACTGCAAGCGAAAGCGCGGAACGAACGACAAAGCAAACGAACGGCAACGTTCGACATCTTGCTCTCTCCTACTTCAGTGAGCGTATATGTGTATGTATATGCGCATATGTACATACATATATAATATAAATTCACGTATTTGAATTTGCATATGCCTTCTTATTGATTATTATTAATTTGATTTACTTGAAGAATTTAAAATAAAACCAAGTTTGTTAATAATACCTGTTGTTTTAATGTTATTATTATTTTTTGACGTGATAACGTTTTATAATTCCATGTAGCCGGCTGCACGCACCAAAAAATGCGTCGTTATCTTGCTCATGCGTCGTTACCTTGCTTGAACAGCATGTTATTTTATGTTATGTTATGTTATGTTATGTTATGTTATGTTATGTTATGTTATGTTATGTTATGTTATGTTATGTTATGTTATGTTATGTTATGTTATGTTATGTTATGTTATGTTATGTTATGCTATGTTATGTTATGTTATGTTATGTTATGTTATGTTATGTTATGTTATGTTATGTTATGTTATGTTATGTTATGTTATGTTATGTTATGTTATGTTATGTTATGTTATGTTATGTTATGTTATGTTATGTTATGTTATGTTATGTTATGTTATGTTAACTCATTCTCTATATCCATACAAAATATCTATCAAACAAATAAAATTAAAATTTTCTTTTGAAAAATGCAACCATTCAATCAGTATTTTCTTATGACGTTATCACGTTAAACTATCGTCAGTAAACCGACTTTACAGACAACCTCTTTTTTTTTGTTTTTTTTTTTTGTTTTGAAGAGGTAAAAGCGTAAGCTTTCTTTTTGAGGCAGATTTTTACATGAATTGCGATATGCAATGATTTTTTATTTCAAGACTAAAAACTAATATAATTTATAATTTATGTATTGTCCAAGAAGTGTTTTTAAGTTATTGTAACTTATTTTTATTTATGTGAATAAAAAAATATGTTATTGATTTGTTTTTGTAGTACTTAAGAGAAAATTATCGATTTTGATGGCTTTTTTGTTAATCACTTAAAATCAATAAAATAAGTGAATACAAATTTAATGCGTAGTTTTATTTTTTTATTACATCTACGGGATTGAAGAACAATAATTTGTTTTTAGTTTTGTTTGAAAAAACTAATATTTTATGTAGTTTGAACTTTCGGTCTGTGAGACCGCGCGCGGGTATATGTGTTACAAAAATTAACGCGAGTAAAGGAAGGTTAAATATTTTCAGTGTTGACCGACTTTGTCTGACTTTTAGAATAAAAATTTACTGATTGTAATTTTGAAATTGAAATAAAAAAAATCAGAAATTTAGATTGCTGGAAGCTCCTCGCAGCCAACAATTAATATGCATTATAATGTGAGCAAACCCGAGAGAAACTCGCTTCTGACTTTGTACTAGTTTTGATGCACATATTTCTCGGCCTGAGAATTTGGTGAACTACAACGGCATAGATCCAATAACCTAGATCAAAACCCTACATTTTCAGCCACCTCGTATGTCTATTGGCACTTAAAAAAAGGGCCGAAGCTCCCCATATTCAAATAAGCTGACACGTGGATATTAATATTCCAGGTGTGACAGTTCGCAATTCGTAAGAGAAATACCACTTCTGCGTTGGAAAATCTAAATGAAGAAGGGCTTGAACTGAGTTGATGTATCTAATTGGCGTCACAGGTCAAATGTTGAAGGAGCTGATTACCCAAGCAACCGAATATTTTATTCTTAGCAGATTTTACTACCATTTTTACTACCGTTCTTGCCTGTCATTGTTACATATGTAGCTATTATCAGCGTGAAAGTTTAAACCTTGAAGTTTGAAGTGGAAATCGTTTTTCAGTTGGTAGCTTAAGTGCGACGGTGAAATATAATACACATTCTTGAAGTGCAATTTTTGTACCCTATGATCAGAAAGTACCGGGAATGTTTAAATAAAACAAAACAGAGTTAAATTTCAGGCAAATTTATTTTATCTCCTTCTAAATATGATCCATCTGAAGCAACACTCATATGCCAACGTTTAACTCAGTCCTTAACCCTTAGTGGGCCGACGATGAGACGGCCTTCAGCTCCTTCGTCGCATTCTTTTTGATCTCCTCTATTGACTGAAATCTCCTTCCGAACTTCAACTTGGGAAACAAAAAGAAATCGCACGGGGCCATATCAGGTGCATACAGTGCTTGCACGATGGTATTTACTTGGTGTTTGGTCAAATTTGGGCTCGGTGCGATGGCGCGTTATCATCATGCAAAATCCAAGAATTGTTTGGCCACATATCCGGCCGGCCAGGCAGACACTAATGATCCGATGGTGCAGATGCTTGTCGTACAGTCCTACCAACATAAGAAAAAAATATGGACCGCTTCCCACGTGCGCAGTTTGTTTAAATTAAACATTCCCGGTACGTTTTTATCAAAGGGTAAAACAAGAAAGACGAGTAAAGTTTGAGGTTCTATTATTAAAACTGGCTATTGATGTTTTCAGAACTTCCTTGTTTTCTGAACAACTAAATAACGCTCTCACTTTTTCTTCTGTCATTGATTGCTAACATTGCAAGACAGGCAAACATTTCATTTACGCGGAGGAGGTAGTCCACTAGCCCATTTAGTAAGGAACTGCACTTATGTCTCAAAGCAAATCTAGATTCGATTTGGAATCAAAATTTTGGTCTCAAAGATCCACGCAGAAGCAATGAAATCATTTATCAAAATAATCACACTTCTGGGTATAGTTACATCTTTAGACGATTGTTTCTATCCATGCTTAAAGCATGCAAGGGGAGTGGCGGCCAAAGCTTGCTTTAGGTATGTTTCCAAAAATTAAATGAGAGCTGAAAGTATCATGAACAAAACAATGAATTAGGATTTTTCGGCTCTTTTGTGCCATTTTCTTTGCACCGTACCACAACCAGACCCAGCTCCCTCAACAAAGCATTTAGAGTGAGTGGATTACGAACGATGACTGTGCTGCGTTTGCGTCAACATCTTTGTGCTGAAGATGAAATTCATCAGATTTTTAATGTCAAGGCCGGCTATATCAGCAGGCGTATCAAAGAAGTAAGACCCAAGATGCCTGGATCTTAGCCCCGCCAGAGCAGGGCAGCTAAGGAGAAGGCGCTGAGACTATTCCACCTCCATCCTCCATATATCCAGCGCAAAAAGGACTCGAGGTAATTCCAAGTCTCACAGCATGCATTCCTCACGCATAGTGACCTGTGCGAAAACCCACGAGATTCGTGAGCTGTTATTTTGTCAACCTCAGCAGTTCGCCGGAGCGCCCCCGGTCCACGCGTTGTCAGAACGATTTCGCGACCTTACAAGTTTGTGTATTTGCCCAACGCTCGCTGAGTTGGCGCGATTCCCATCTTTCCGGAGCAAACCGCAGGTAGTCAGGGGGATACCAATTCTCTCCCTTCGCGGAGAAATCACCTTGATTCTGGCTAGCTCTGCCTGGAACACACTGCAGTGGCCCGGTAATCTGAATTTGAGTCTAATGGGAAGCTCCTCTCAAAAAACTCCTCCGCCAACCTTTCCAATTGTAGCCCCCCCGTCCACTTTCCCCATGATGGAATATGAGTGGAGAAAGTTTCGGTTGCACTAAGCGAGGGTATACATTGATCTGTTGACAGGGGGATGAACTCGAAGTTTCTAAGGATGCTTGAGTGCCCATAAGTGAGGTTGAGCTTATAGCCTGAACCCCTCAGTCTGATTGCGGTAAGTGCAGTGGCAATTTTGCCTGCGATGTCTACGGGTACCACATTTTTATCATAACGTTGAGCGCCAGAGTAGGAGTCGTTCGAAGCGCCCCACTGCTTCCAATAAGTGCCGACCTCTGAAATCTCTCCAGCTTCTTCACTAATGTCGTCTTCTCTAGTGAATTCCACCAGACTATGACTCCTTATAACAAGATAGGCTTTACAATAGTATTATATAGCCAAAAAACAACTCTAGGCGAAAGGTGGCCTAGGTACCTCACCTTGACAGAAACATCAGAGAGGCACCCCCTAGTAAGGGAAGTTAAGCTCTGGGAATTTTATATTTCCTCGTAAATAGGACGAGCTTCGTCTTAAGAGGATTCACGTATAGGTCACAATCCGTTGCCCATCTAACAACTACGTCCAATAGAAAAAAGTAAATAAATATGAAAAACAAATGTTTTTTTAAGATATCACCACATTTCTTTGTGAGAAATCAAAATTTTAGGATGCAACATTTTTGATTACCTAGTGGCTAATAACTGTGCACTTAAGTATAAGTATTAATTGAACTCAAAACTTCCAACTACCTTTACAAGAAATTATGATTGAAGAAATCAAATAGGCATCAAGCTCAGATTGTCCTCGAATATTTCTACTTCTCCTCATCAAGGCTGTTCTTCATTAATGTTGTGAGGCTTTGGAATTCCAAACCTGAATCTGTCAATGCTGTGATCGGTAGGAATATGCAATGTATACACATAAATAATTTCGAATTTTGTGACTTCTAAGAGGGCTTAGAAGTGTTAGATAAATTAGTCTTAAATCAATAAAAAAAATAACTCCACTTGCAAAAAACAAATTTGCTTATTTTGTGTACAAATTTTACGTCCACGTTAAGAATATTTTTTGAATAATAAAAAACGCTTTTGTTTAATATTTAATTAAATTAGAAATGAATTTGTGCACCTCTTTGTTTGACTGAAAATTTTCAGAGAAGATAAACAAAAAATGTTCCATTTAAAAATAGATGTTACACAAACGAATATGGAAATAGTAGCCAACGTCTTTCTCATTCTACAGGGTGGGCCAAATACGACCTACTAATGTTAAACACAAATAACTTTTGCAATAATCATTTATTTTGGTTAATTGTTTTTATACATTGAAAATATTTAATGGAAATTACAGTGGCGTAGCTACATTATCTGCGGCCCGTGGCAAATTTTTATGATGGGGCCCTATCAATAAAAGTCGTCACGTTGTACTGAGTTTGATTAAAAGAAACAAATTTTATTTCAACAGATGATTTTAATAAATAAAACAGCAATTTAATTTCAATAAGTTATTTATTAAGAAAAATCTTTTTTCGAACTTTCTGTCCCGCAAAAGTGTCTATAACATCATCGAAGTTTAGAAATCGGGCCATAGAATTTTCAATAGACAGAATAGCCATGTTACATAACCTGTCTTGTCTCATAGAGTTTCTTAAATAAGTCTTTATCAATTTTAGTTTTGAAAGCGAGAAATAACAATAATGCAATGCATACTTCAGGAAAGCTGCAAGACATACATTTTTTTTTTATTATTAATAAATCAGCAAGGTCTCTAATACACGACAATTTGTCTATTTCGTCTCTGAAGCTGGGTGGAAAACTTAGAATTTCTCTGCCAAATGATTCAGATATGTCTTTTTTATAAATCTCAACAAATTCTAGAGCATTTTTTCATAGATTAGTGTCATTCAAAACTTTTACTTCCACGTTTAACGTTAAACTTCCACGCTGTAAAACATTGAAATTTGAAACAATTTCATTCATTGGAATGAAACGCGATTTCAGTTGGTTTATAATTATGTCCAATACTTGATAAAATAAATTCACTCCGAACAAACTTTCCGGATCTTGGAGGCGCTCATCTTCGCAGAGCTCGTCAAAATGGCGTTTTACCTTCCTCTGACGAGTATTAGAAAATTCAGGGGTGATGGACCATTTTTCAGCTACACTATTTGCTTCCATATTAAAATTTTCAAATTCATGTCGACACCTTTCCAATACTTCTAAGCAGATTTTCAAACGTTTTACGGCATTTGAAAGATCGGTGGCTTTAGACTGACGTGCTTTAGAGGCTGCATCGATAGTAAGTAGGATCTTACAATAGAAAACCAGTAACATAACCAAATTGTAATTTTCGATATTCTTTTTGAGTGAAACAGCTTCATTTCTTTCATCTGATTTGCAATTTAACAGGGATGTTTTCGTTAGCGCTTTTTGCACTTCAACAAACCGAACTTTTAAAGCAAAAACGGTATCATAACGTCCTGCTCATCTAGTAGAGTTTAATGTTTTCAATGTTATTGAATTTGAAGGCTCACTTTCTTCATTAGATATCAAACTTGATAAATATTCCATCTCTTGATACTATACCCTAATAAATTATAAATTTGTTGAATTGTTTCAAAAAAATTTTGCATATCAATAACCTCTCTCACACGCATCATTGAGTACTAGATTTAAATTATGAGCAGCACAGTGAACATATACGGAATTTGGCTCAACATCTTTTATGAGTTTTTGAACTCCATCATAAGTCCCTTTGATTGTGTTAGCACCATCATGTCCTTGTCCTCGACACTTATTTAGAGGAATGTTTTTGTCATTTATGGATTTAATAATTTGCTTGGATATTGCAAAGGCAGTTTGATCCTTAACTTCATGAAATCCCAAAAATGTTTCTTTAATGACAAGTGCCTCAGGGATCCCATTACAATCTTTTTCGATCATACAATAACGGTAAAGTTCTCACATTTGATCAATTTTTGAAATATCTTGCGTTGTATCGAATATGATAGAGTAGAATGGTGCTTCATTTATTTTATTTATAAGTGCATTTCTACTTTTAAAACCGGGACAGAAATTAGCTCATTTTGTATTTTCGGACTTAAGTATTTTATTTGGCCCTTTGGTTTATTCAGCAACTCTTGCAAAATCGGATCGTATTTTCCTAATAACTCAACAATACTCAAAAAGTTTCCTTTGGAGCTACGATTACTGCTATCTGCGTTTTCTCTGTGGCCACGAAAGGCTAAATTACATATTGAGAGTATCAGAGTAACATCGAGGAGCCTAGAAAGTACTTGCCGCCAAAAGGATTTTTCTTTTTTGATCATAGACTCTTGCTCTTCATCGAGTGTTCCATGTAGTCGCCACTGTTGATACGTAAGACAGGGATCCAGACGAATTTTTGATGTCTTGTGTCTTTGCATGCCATCTACAATATATTTCCAGTCGTCATATCCATTAATCCAAACATTTTGGATATTCTTAGATGCCCGATTTGCGAATAACCAACACGGTTCACAATACGCACTCTGAAGTATTAAAGAATAGGAAAGCCATGTATGGCCAACTCACTCCCGCAGTAGCGAGACGAAAAAAACAAACTAAATGGGGAATTCCGCGATTATTAATGCTCACCCGCGCTGCCAACGTTCCGCTCCAAAATATGTAGAAACCAATGGATGCATTTTAAAATGAATAGAACCTGCAATTATCGGTATTTTGATTGACGGGTTTTTGACGGTCATAAGTAAGTAAAATTACTCGTCACGCGTGCTTCTAAAAAAATTAATAAACATCTTTTTGTTACGTTATATATGTATATCTACTTTTCACATAAAATAAATTACTCATGTACAATAAAAAAAAATTCTTGAGCTCGCGGCCTGTTGGCCATGACACCCTATTGTTACGCCACTGGGAAATTATGTATGAACTATTACATCAGACAAATGTCCACCATTTTTCTCGATACAAAGATTGGCTGTTTTTAACGCGCTTTCCATTACACGACATAATGTGTCTGGTTGAAGGCTCAGTATTTCGCATCGAATATTTTGCTTCAGCTGCCTAATAGTTTCTGGTTTATTAAGATACACTTTGTCTTTTAAATATCCCCATAAAAAGAAGTCGGGCGCAGTCAAATCTGGCGAACGAGGTGGCCAAGGGAAATCTGAATTTTTGGAAATCAGACGTTGGCCAAAGATTTCACGCAGCAGGTCCATAGTTTGCCTAGCAGTATGCGCAGTTGCTCCATCTTGTTGAAGCCACAAATTAGAATATTGCTCCCCTATTGGCCGTAAAAAGTTTTCAATCAATGTTCTGTAAGAAGCTCCTGAAATCGATTCCGGCGCTTCATCCTCATTTTCGTAGAAATATGGACCTATAACTGTAGCGGCTATAACACCGCACCAAACAGTAGATACATTTAGATGGGTGCAACTGATGTTGGTGTGTTGCCCTTGGATTTTCAGAGCTCCACAACCCACAGTTTTGTTTGTTGACATAACCATTTAAATGGAAATGCGCTTCATCCGACATCAAAACATTATTTAAAAATCAATCTGTGTGGCTAATTATGTAAAACGAATAGCGTATTGTAGTTGTTGTTGGTGGTCTTGCGGTAAGGTTCCATAATAAATTTCCAACAATTCAATTATAACCTACAAAAAGAGAAAAATAAATATGTCAGAAAATAAAAAGTTATTTGTGCTTAACATTAGTAGGTCTTATTTGGCGCACCCTGTATAACTGACTTGGATTGAATACTTTTTGTAACCCTTCTCGTTGGAAAAATTAAATTGTTTCACAGCGGAAATAGCTTTACATTCTGTGAAAAAAGTACCGGGAATTGTTCAGTAAAACGCAAAATAGTTGTTTAATCATCAACATTTATTTTGTCGCCTTCAAAATAGGCTCCAATCGAAGCAATACACATGTGCCAATCAGTGCCAACGATTAGTCCAGTTATCAAAGCACCTTTTCAACGCATTTGAAGAGATCTTCTTCAGCTCCTTCAGCGAATTCTCCTTAATGGCCCCTATCGACTCAAATTGGCGTCCGCGGAGTGCCAATTTAAGTTTTGGGAAAAGGATAAAGTCACAGGGGCTAAATCCGGAGAATACGGTGATTGTTAGATGATATTTGTCGAGTCTTTGGTCAAAAAAGTTTTCACAATATGAGCCTTGTGCGACGGTGGGTTATCAAGGTTCCACAAATTGGGCCGTTTCCTGTGTACATTCTCTCTCAAACATCGCATAACTTCCAAATAATATTCTTTATTAACCGTAGAACGATTTGGAACGAATTTCGAGTGCACACGCCCATGATAATCAAAGATGACTTTCACTTTTGACCGACTTTGACGTGGTGTTTTGGATTTCGGCTCATGTTGATAGCACCATTAAGCCGCCTGTTGACTGGTTTGCATGTCAAACTCATATACCTACGCCTCATTACCTGTTATGATGCGCTGGAATCGAGTTATGGTTGGGTCTGAATTCACTTGCTCAAGCATATCTTCAGCCACCTTCTTCCGATGCATTTTTTTTGAAAGAAATTCAACTCTCTTGGTGTAAAATGTTGCGAATCGATTCGTGAGGTCACGAGCTACCTGCCTTAAACTTAGATGATGGTTTTCCAGCACCATTTCCTTGACTTTGTCGATGGGCGACCAGACCGGGGCAGTTCAGGAATAGATTCTAGCCTTTCAAAGCTGTAAGCCACCCAGTTAGCATAGCCTAGTTTTCGAGAGAGCCGGACAGTAGCATAGAAGTTAGTACATCAACTTAAGTTCTACAGTTTCTTTTATCGAACAATATAACCGATTTAGTATACTCGTCATCATATACGTGTTTGCACATGATCCTGGCAATTTTGCAATTGGTTAAGCTAAGCCATCTGCCTTTTGCCTTTCTTGGCATGCGTTCCTCTAGTTCCTTTTGAATTGTGCGCAGGGGCTTAAGTATCTGACTTGTTTGATCGCCTGGAAGTCTCGAGCCTTCTTTAGCTATTTCATCCTCTGTCTCATTTCGCTCTATGCCCTTACGCCCAGGAAACCAATAAACACGAAGTCTGCGGTTACGAGCGAGCTTGTTAATTGCTTCCTTGCATTCATGGGCATTTTCGGATGATACACAGTATGATTTTATCGCTTTTATAACCGCTTGGCTACCTATGTAGAAGTTTATTCCGCAGTTAATTGTTGCAGCTGTACATACCAGCTCTGCTGCTTTCCTTACAGCAAAAATCTCAGCTTGAAACACAGTACAATAGTTAGGGAGTTTAAATGCCGTATTTATGCTTATTTCGGCACAATATATGCCAACGCTAACTCCCTCTTCCATTTTTGATCCATGAGGGATTACAATGATGGTGTTACTCCTTGGAACCAAGCCTCTGCGCCATCCACCGTCGTCTTTAACGGTCGGTTTTCTAAAACTCTCAACTGGAACCATATAGTCCGAGTTGACTACGAGCTATGTGCGAAGGCTCTAGAGGTTCGGTTGTTTGTAGCCTCACAGCTGAGTTTACAGCCCCCATAAAAATTAAAGCAGTAGTCGAGGAGCCGGAAGCTCAAGGAGACTCCCAGATGGTCGGAATATACACCTGCGTCCACTCTACCCTCGAGGCCTGACCCATCTTTGTATGCATGGCCCTATCTTACATCGTCCCGTTTCCACTCTTCCCTTGAGAATAGTAGCGTCGTGAACGTAGTAATGGCAATCGCAGGCGGGAATGCATGGCCCCTTAGGTTGGGAAGCTCCGAAATACCAACGAGAATTTTACCGTGGCCGTAGCCCATATCTGATTGTTGCCTGCAGATTTACTGAAAGGAAGTTTAGTGACGTATGGTAAATATCATTCCACGCGATTCGTATTATAGCGAAAAGCTGTAGCTTAAGCCTCTCATAATATATAATAATCACTTTCACTTTTTTCTATAAGATGATTTTTATTAAATTTTTCTCCACCTCTAACTAAATCGGGACAATCCTATTAAATTAATCTACAGCAAAAAAAAAAAAAACAGATTTTGTTGTGAGCAGATAACAGCAATTTTAATTTACACACAAAAATATATTTTAATGTAGCCAATCTTTCCTTCTTTCTGCTTCCGTAAAGTTCCAGTAACAGACTACTGTAAAAATGTCTAAATGGAAACTAGACATACAACTCGCACATTTGCAGGTTTTTCCTGAAGGATTTTTATCACATTTGCTTGCTTAAAAATGTGATAACACCCACATGAGAATCTGAGTGCACTTAACTAAACTTTTGTAATAAATAATTTTAAATCACTGAACTCTCTAACTCAATCGGAAT
Organism: Anastrepha fraterculus; assembly: GCA_037575425.1. NCBI lineage: Eukaryota > Metazoa > Arthropoda > Insecta > Diptera > Tephritidae > Anastrepha > Anastrepha fraterculus. The sequence goes on along the minus strand of JAYXIM010037285.1, from coordinate 16,498 downwards.
TAGGTTGAGAATAGCCTCGAGAGTTGTCATTGGAGTCTTTGAACTTTTATCAATGGGCTGAGATATGTTTTCCTTACCGCCTTCCACCACACCAATATGCCATACAGTAATATACTTGTAGGTCTAACAACTGCAGTGTAGCACGAGTACATAAGAGCGGGTGTTAGCCCCCATGTGCTTCCAAGCATCCTTTTACATGCGTATAAAGTATTCGTGGCCTTCTGCACCCTCTCCTCAACATTGGATTTCCACGTCAGTTTATTTCCCACTATTATACCTAGATACTGAAGGGTTACTTGGGTAATGTTAACTTCAAAAATGTACTGCAGTTCCACTAATTTAACTACGTTCTACGAGTGTATTGCTTTGTTGACGGCGCAACCTGATCAAATAAATTTGGTTTGCTAAAATTCATTAAAAAGATGTCGTTAATTAAATTCATTGGGAAAAATTAGGCGCGAAATATGCGAGGTGGCGCAACTTACCAATTACCAGCGCTTTTATTTGTCTAAATATAAAAAATTTACAGATCTAGACTATAACCGATAGTTACAGATCCTTTAGTTACTAGCAATCAATTAATCATGATTTTCGTTTTTTCTATCGCTTTTGAATCGCGCACCCAATCAATAGCAATTTGTGCACCATAAAACTTTAATAAAAATAGAATTTCCAGCAGCTAATACAAATTTAATATTCAATCCTTTTTTATTGTTGCACTTCCGTGAGAGTTGCTATTGCGCCAAAAACTTTGTCTGCCATTTCTAGAAGCATCAAGACAAAACGCATGCCACGTTCACGCTTGCCAGTTAGCCCTTTTTGTGTTGAACAAATTTCCAGTAATTGATTACTTTTCGTGCTTTTAATTGTTTGAACTGTTTGTAATGGTATTTTAGTGAACGCCACAAGAGGTGCGTTTTATGGCTACTTGGCGGCATTCGCCTCCGCACAATCATGCGCGCTGCAGCGTAATATCAGTAGCTGTTGGCTCCTTTGTGGAATTTTTACGCCGTTAAAGTTTACAAGGGGATTTTTTTCACCTCGCTTTTCTTTGTTTGCTTCGCATTTTATTTATTGCCATTTGTTTGGCTCGCCCACCTTCTGCACCATCCATTGGCAAGCCACCGCTGCTCACCTGTAATTTTATCGCACTTAAGCCACCACCACCACCCATAGAGTCGTGGCGTAATGCTGCTTGTGCTCATAAAATCACGTAGTTTACCATTTATTTCTCATACGCTCTTTTCCTCCAGTGCAAATGGTTTATTGTTGCTGACTAGTTGGTCCATCTATTTGAGTTTTTGTTTTTGTTCGGCCCTTTACTTATGAGCAGCTGCAATTTTGTATTTACCAGCTCACACGTTTTTTGCACTTAGCGATTAAAAGAACGTCAATGTTTACCCCGTAACAGAGCATCAGTTAGTAGCATCAAGGCGAAAGTCTGGCGGAAGAGTGATTTGTGGAAAATATAGCATTCACAGCACTGGCGAATAATGGAAAGGTATACAAATAATCAGCATTATCAATGATTAGAACAGTCGACAAAATCAGTTATAATCTCTTATACGTTACAAAGTACAAGTTAGTAAAAGAATACGGAAGAGCGCCATACTGAAATACAACAAGACATGAATAATGCGACGAAATTTCTGCAAATATTACAATATATTTGACTGGATAAGCAGAAATGTGGGAAAATTATATCTAGTAGTAAAAATCTAAACTACTCAATAAGCATTCGAGCTCATGAACTGGCATTATATGGAAACCAGTTCGAAAGTGACTATAACCGGACAAGTTTCAAAATAACAAATTCGGACAACAACTAGTTCGCACTGGTTTCAAAATAACTAGTTCGGACTAGTTTCAAAACATCTAGTTTGGACTAGTTTCAAAATAACTAGTTCGGACTAGTTTCAAAATAACTAGTTCGGACTAGTTTCAAAACATCTAGTTTGGACTAGTTTCAAAATAACTAGTTCGAGAGTGTCCAGTATCGGACTAGTTACAAAACGACATATTATAACTGCATTAGACAAAAGAAATATTTTTGTATTGTATATATATAATTTGTATTGTTTGGTCGCAGCCCTCCTCCAATTCGTGGTGTACATCATGCTGTTTCATGGGACCTACAGTTTGATGCCACCTCCGCATAGCAAATGGTTTTCATTAGAAGCTTTTTCAAGCACTATTTAAAAAAATTGTTCAATCATTTGATGATTTATGCCTGCAGTGAGTTTCATGGCCGGACGCACCGAATGCCAGCAACGCACAAACACACTCGACCACGATGGCGACCACAACCTATCAAGCCTTGAATTGAAATTAAATTAAAGCTTCTAACAACTGTTCCCTTATCGAAAAAGCGTCAGGAAGTTGATGCTTGATGCAAGTATTTTCCTCTCAGACCCCACCACTGAGGCTAAACTGAAGTCTTATAATATTTCAATTAAATCTCCTTCGCCTCATATGGAACACGTCTTCTTAATAACACAAGTAAACTCGTTTCATACAGTAACATTGTGGCCGATCATTCTCTCATACTATTTCACTGTATCCTGACGATAAAATCCATCGCATTAGACAAGCTTAATTTAATTTCGTTCAGCTCATTTTCCATATGAAAAATATACGTCCAAACCACATTACATTTTAATGCCAGAAAATACATAATAAGTACATACAAACGATTACATAAGTAGAGCTGAGGTAAAAATCGAGTCCGAAACATCTGAACGAATTACTTTGGTAATCATCCCCTCAGCGAATGTTGCCAGTGAGTGAGCCAGATAAGTGAAGTTGATTGGTTGGGCTGCAGTTGTATGAGTGGCAGGCCAGTGGGAATTAATACATACAAATACAAATAAAATAAAATTCGAGTACGTAAGAAAGCATACAAAATTGCGAAATCGAAATGTCTCGATTGAAATGCCAATTGATTGACAGTTTGACGGTTGCAACAGAATAAAAGTGCGCTGCATATCAAATGCATAGCAATGAAAATTACTGAGTCCCAAGTGAGTTGAAAAATACAGAACTTACTTTGATAAGAAGGCAAATAATAATATATTAAAAATTTCTGAAGAAATTTGTAAAGAAAGTCATAAGTAATAATAATTTAGTAGTGAAGTAGTAAGTTTTAATAGGAGCCTTTAACTACAGACTTGCTAGGACTAACTATTGAACATCTAAATTGGACATTAGTAGATTCTTCTTACTGTAATATTTCTAACCAAGACACAGCGAATTTATTCAGGAATGGTTTGATGTAGCTTGAGAAGTTTACCGAACAGCTTTCCTGAAGGCCCACGTCATTGAACTACAATATATTTCAGAGTTCCTGCTTAGACTTAGACTGTTTCTATTCTACCTGTATGTAATAGCCATTGAAGAAGCTTTTGACTGACTGCTCACTAGCATTTTAATCTTTAAGGAGGTCAACATTTATTCTGACAGCTAATCTAGCTAGACATGACTACCTTACAGACGTTTCTAAATAGGAAAAGTATAGAGAATTACGTAGCTGTACCCCTGGATCTCTTCTGCAAATGCTCAACGGCCTGTTCCGCTTTAAGAGTCGGAGCGAACTCACAATGGAAGACTGTCACACTTGGACATTCAACCATCTTAGGCTCTTATACGGATATACCCAGTGATTGAGATTATCACCCTCCCATTCTTTGCTTCGAAAGGATGTTCCTAATGAAAAAAACACACCCGTTAAGATATAAATGGATACCAGTGTAGGATCAGGGTTATATTGCGAAGAGCTTTTTATTATTGAATCCTTTAAACTGCCGAATCACTGTACTGCTTTTAAAGCTTTTCAAGCGAAAATAAACACTATTCGGGAAGCCTTTAGATGGTTTTAGATAAACAGAATATAGATACAGAAGATATCTGCATTCTATCAGACAGCTAAACTGTCCTACGGGCTCTAGATGCATTCCAAATAACATCAAGGAGTGTCTTACATTGTCGCCAATCTCTTAATGAAATGGATAAAAGGTATCGTACTATCTTATGCTGGAGTCCAGGTCACGGAGATATACCAGGCAACTATAGGGCGACCAACATGCAGAGGTGGCCGCAATTAAAGAAGCAGCTGACTGGCTACTTACTTGCGTAACAACTGTTAAGAGGGTAAATATTAACTCCGATAGCCAAGCATGATGCATTCGAAGCTGGTCAGGGAATGCCTGGTCTCACTCTCGATTGCATCAGAATTCTTCGACATAAAGATAATTTGGGTACCTGGTCACAGTGACATTGCAGGAAACTGCGAAGCCGACGAGCTGGCCAGACAGGGGACCTGTGAGGCAATGTGCCCGCGAAAGGAGAGGATCGGGATCCCCTTGACAACCTGCGCTCTACTCCTGGAAGGATGGGCTATGCACCAACTCAGCGAACGCTGGGCAAGTACACGAACGTGTAGGGTCGCGAAGTCCTTCTGGCCACGTTTGGATAGGAGGCGTTCGAGGGATATCCTAGGAATGACAAAATGTCATCTCTCAAATTTCGTGGGCATCATCACGGGGCACTGTCCGCGAGGTACACATGCCGTGAGACTCGGAATCACTTCGAGTCCTTTTTGCGACAGCTGCATGGAGGATGAGGTGGAATCATCTCAACATATGCTCCTTAGCTGCCCAGCCTTCGCGGGACTAAGATTCAAGTATCTTGGTTCTCATTTCTTTTCTGCGCCTGCTGATATAGCAGGTGTTGATAACAAAAATCTGATGAACTACATCAGCAGCATAATGAGGTTAACACAACCGCGGACTAGTCACCGTTCGTAGTCCACAATCACTCACCACTCCCCCATCCCCTCCCTTCCTCCCCCTTCTATGTCCTTAAATGGTATCACAAAGGTCGAACCAAACTATTTCGTCCAAGTGGGCCCTACTCTCTGGGCAACCATTATAACCTAACCTAACCTAACATGCAAGAGAAGGTACGTGCATGCTAAACATAAATAATTTAATGGGGGTACCTTTCGCAACTTGTAAGCTTCTAGTTGTGGACGCACTAATCAATTTTGTAAATCATAGATGGATTAGTGCCAATACCTGTTAAATTGCTAGGCAAGTATGGCCAAGGCTAAATTTACGTTTATCCAAGAATATTATAAAATTGAGTAGACTTCGAATTAGGACCTTAGTAGGAGCCCTCACAGGACATTGTCTCGTGGGAAACCACGCAAGGAGTTTAAGCGTTTACATGCATAATTTTTGTCATAGCGATAGGAATTAAGAGGAGTTGGAAACAATTCAACACGTTTCTTGCACATGCTTGGCTCTAGCCAGAAGCAGGAACCGATATTTCACGACCTTTTTAATGAGTATAGATAAGCCAGCTCAGTAAATGCTGTGCGAGCATCTTGACGTATGTATAAGCGAATGGTTCTTCTAACTATGTGTGCAGCGGCGTTCTGATGAAGCTTATCAAGCTAAGTTATATCAGATTAGGTTACGGTGGTTGCCACACTCCAAGAGGACAAAGAAAGTCCCACTTAGGCCTGGAAGCCTATTGTGATACCACTTTTTTGAGCTCAAGTTTCCCTCTCCAATTCTCAATGTAATGAAACCGCTTTACTTCTCCAATAAACAGTGAAATATTGAGGTTGTCTGGGGATTCTAAGTCTGCCAGATTTCGAAAGAAGTAAAAGTTGGAGATCTTTTGTTTTTTAACTATTTTACTTTTTTTGTTTGGGTTTGAAAGTGGCAGAGAAATTGTTCATAACTCTACCACATTCCACTTCCTTCTCGTTCTTGCTGCTGTGAAAAAAGTCTTTAGAGGGAAGCTCTGTACGCTTCCCATGTGTACCCATTAGGCCTAATCCAGAGCTTATTTGTGGATTTGTAGATCAGCTCATTTCCGATGCAATGAGCTCACTATGAATTTGTCGTCATTTGCCCAATGTGCCTAGAAATTTCGTGGACGCCCGGCCTTCATTTGACAGATCGATCGATAGCTATGGCTGCCGATCTGATGGAGTTCCATCTAAGAGCTGATATTCATTTCAAGAAAGCGACACTCTACTTAATCATCCAGAGACTTTGGTAACCTAGAAAGTGGGCCTATATAGATGGCTTGAATTTAGCGCATTTGACTTTTTATGGTATATTTTAAATATTGGTGTTGCTTGACAGTTGTCATATGGAAGCATTAATGTTTATACGTATAAAATTACATTTGGCCCTCAACGTATAAGAATTGATATCGTAGAATTTTTGACAAATATTACATACCATCACATTTCCGGCTTAACTATTAGGCCAATAATGAAGCGCCTTGCTACGGCGTAGAGGTTACGATGGTTTGGGCATCTACTCAGAATAGAGGATAACTGGGTAATGAAAAAGATATTCAACTCTTGTAAGAAATGCTTAAGGACTTTGAGGAAAAAAAATACACAACTTTTTTCCCAACCTAGATCCAACAAAAATCAGCAATTACCTCACCAATATGCAATTTTAAATGAAAACAAAGCATGGATCAAAACGCTACTATAAAACGCTAGTGTGCTCGCCAGACACTTCAAAAAGACATTCACAAATCAAAAAGACACTCAAAATTATTACCTGCCTGCTACATCTGGCACAGCTAATAAATCAATCAAAAGAGTAACTCCGGACGAAGTTCGACGCAAAATCAAAGCCATAAACAACCAAAAATCTCCTGAATATGACAAAATCAATGGACAAATATTAAAAGAACTATATGACGATGGACGATAAAAGAACTACTTAAGAAACATCCTTAACTCATCCATTAGACTAAAATATTTTCCCCTTCCATGGAAAGTTTCAGAAATAATAGCATTGCCGTAACCAAATAAAGACGCCAGTAAACCATTATCATTGGTAGGCCTCTTACCAAATCTTTCAAAACTATTTGTAAACTTGATCCATGATCGTCTTGACCCCATCATACAAGCGAAAAACATAATTCCCTGCCACCAGTTTGGATTCCGACAGAAACATTCGACCATTCAACAAATGCACTGAGTAACTAACCAAATCATAAATGAAATTTACAAGAAAAACTACTGTGTCGCAACTTATCTCGACGTAGCGAAGGCTTTTCACAGCGTATGGTACCCAGGACTACTATACAAGTTAATATAAATATTCCCACTTGACTACTATCTATCTATTACTGGGAAGTTACCTAAGCGACCGGTACTTCTATGTTAAACATCAGGACGAATGCTCGGAGGTATTAAAAATGGATGACGGAGTACCACAAGGCAGCTTATTGGGACCATTTTTGTATATAATTTACATATGTGACGTTCCCTATCCAAATGACGACAGCATAATTGCTACGTTGCTAGGAATTTAAATGTCGCTTCATCGAAGTTACAAAATCTAATTGACACAATGTTGACTTGCTTCGCAAAATGGGAATCCAAGTAAACGCGGACAAAACGGTCCAAGTAATATATACCAGTCGCAAACATGACTATCGTACGCTAACAATTAATAGCACAGTCATCACTCAAAACGCAAAAGCTAAATACCTGGGCATTGAGGCAAAACTGACCTGGAAGAACCATATAATCCAAAAAAGGAACGAACTGAAAAACAGATTCAGACAACTGTATTGGCTACTCAACAAGGACTCAAAACTGTCAGTATACAACAAACTACTAATATATAAGACCATGATAATACTCATCTGGAGATACGGCATAGAACTATGGGGGACAGCATACAAATCAAATATACAAATAATTCAACGACTTCAATCAAAAATCTTAAGGACTATCGTAAATGCACCAAAAACAAAAAAAAACAAAAACAAATCGTCTATGATGGACAGTAGAAAACGCGGAAGACCCGCAAAACGATGAATTGATGGCATATCCAAGATGACCTGCGGTGCATAAATTCTAGAAGGAGCGACGCAATGAACCGAGAAGCATGGAGCGACATTTTGAAGGAAGCACTGGCTTACCCCGAGCGGTAACTGTCATGATGATGATGATGATTGCGCCAATAATTGAAATTGACAACACAAGAGCAATTCTTCAGTGTGCAATATATCCACGTCATTCATTATTTTGTCACGCATTTTGGGCTGAGGGATTGATTCGAACGTTCTTCCAATTCTATGATCGGTACCCTAAGCATGCTACAAATTATAGCATACCACTGTGGGCAAAAAGTAAGGTGAATTTGGTTGTAAAATGAAAAATCTTTATTTATTCTTGTAAATCAATTTCATCCCCTTCAAAACAATCCCCTCTCGATGAAATACACTTATGCCAACGATTTTTCCAATCCCCGAAACATGCCAAATAGTCCATTCCCGGTATAGCCATCAGCACCTTCTTCGATTCAGCTTTTATCTCCTCAATCGACTCGAAACGCGTTCCCCGGAGTGGTCTCTTGAGTTTTGGGAATAGCCAGAAGTCACAGGGAGCCAAATTAGGCGAATACGGTGGTTGCGGAACGATATGCGTGGAATTTTTGGCGAAATGGTCACGACGAATGAGGGCAGTGTGAGACGGTGCATTATCGTGATGCAAAAACCAAAAGTTGTTGGCCCATAATTCTGGTATTTTTAGACGAATTGCTTCACGTAAATGACGCATAACGCTGAAATAATATTCCTTATTAACAGTTTGGCCAGGTGGAAGGAATTCATAATGCACCACACCACGAAAATCGAAAAAAACTGTCATCATGACCTTTATTTCTGAACGACTTTGACGTGGGCTTTTCGGTCTGGCCTTGCCTTTAGCACGATATTCGCTTGATTGGTCGGTTGTTTCAGGGTCGTAAGCATAAATCCAAGTCTCATCTCCCGTAATGATGCATTTGAGCTTATCCTGATAGTCTGAAAGCATTGTTTCACACACATCAACGCGACGACTTTTTCCCAAGAAATTGAGAGTTTTCGGTACCAAACGAGATTTGACTTTTCGTAGGCCCAAATGGTCTTTCAAAATGGTTTTCAGAGATCCTTCTGATATTCCGATCATATCAGTAAGGTCTTTAACAGTCAACCGATGATTTTTGAGCACTTACTCCTTCACTTTATTGACGTGTTGGTCATCTATTGACGTCGATGGTCGTCCGGAGCGCTCCAAGTCATCAACACGTTCTCGAATCCTCTTTGAAGTCTGTGTACCACTTATAAACATTTTTCTGCGACATCGTCGAATCACCAAATGCCTTCTGCAACATGCTAAACTTCATTCCGCAAACAAAATTTGATGGCACTTCTCTGCTCAATCAAATCAGACATTGTAAAAATCGAAAAATGCACTCTTGGTCGTTTGGTAAACCCAAGCGTAAATATATTACTGATAATGACATTCACATGAAAGTTCGCCCAGATGTTATTAACAGTTTTTTTTTTTTTTTTTTTTTTTGCCTCCTTTATTAATTACACCTGTCGTATGACACTAAGTAATTCTTTCTGCAGCTTGGATTTTATAACATTAATCATTATCAATATTACATTTGAATTAAGTTTTTGTGTGAGTTTACAAGTGTAGGTATGTGCATAGCTTTAGATTATTCTAGTTATCAGCTGAGTTGGGGTTGGTCGTTTGAGCCGCCTAGAGTTTGCCCTTTCTACTGTTGGGAGTTGTCGCATGTCATTATTGGAATGGTTCATTAAACGGACAATATGATTTGTGCTGCGTTTGCGGATGATTTCTGCTACTATTTCGATGTTGAGATCGCGATGAATGTCTTCGTTTGGGATGTACCAAGGTGCATTGGTTATAGTTCTGAGTATTTTTGATTGTAGTCGTTGAATAATGTTAATGTTACTTTTGCTTGCAGTACCCCAGATTTCTATGCCGTATGCCCAGATTGGCACAATCACAGTTTTGTATATAAGTATTTTATTCAGCAATGACAGCTTCGAGCGCCTGCCAAGTAGCCAATATAGTTGTCGGAATCTGTTTTTTACCTCATTTCTTTTCATCGTAATATGTTCTTTCCAGAGAAGTTTGGAGTCAATAGTCATTCCAAGGTATCTTGCTTTGGTGTCTATTGGGATTTGTGAGTGGTTTATTGTCAGATTCTTGTGTCTTACTTTCTTGTTGGAATAAACTACATGAATTGTTTTGCCACTATTGATTTGTATACCCCAAGCATTAAACCATGTTAGTGTTTTGTTCAAAATATGTTGTAACTTGTTTGTTGCTGCTTCTAAGGTTTTATGAGTTGCCAATAGGACAGTGTCATCTGCAAAAGTTGCTATCATGTCGATACTTGCAGGCAGGGGAATATCAGCTGTGTACAGCACATATAGTACAGGCCCTAGTACACTGCCCTGAGGTACACCGGCTTCCATGAGTTGAATATTAGAGTATTTGTTTCTATATTTCACATAAAAGAATCTGTTTGCTAAATAGCTTTTCATTAACAAGTAGTAGTCGAGTGGAAGATACTGTTTAAGTTTAAATATTAAACCCTTGTGCCACACGCTGTCGAAAGCTTTAGCTACATCAAGATACACAGCAACACATGTATCTCTTTTGTCAATTTCTGATAATATTTTATTTGTTACTCTATGTACCTGTTCTATTGTTGAGTGTTTTCTACGAAATCCAAATTGGTGTGAGGGAAATAAGTTTCGCGCCTGTAGTATGGGGTCAAGGCGGTCAAGTATAAGCTTCTCAAAAAGTTTAGATAATGATGGTAATAAACTAATTGGTCTGTATGAAGAAGCTTCAGAGGCATCTTTATTAGGTTTGGGTATTGCGATGATTTCAGCAACCTTCCAAGGCAGTGGAAAATACTTCATTCGTAATGCTGAGTTAAATACATTTCTTAAGTACAGAGTTGCTTTGTCAGGTAACTCCTTTAGAATCCTTCCTGTGATTCCGTCATATCCTGGGGATTTATTTACGTCAATTTTTGTCTCAATTGCTATACGAATTTCTTTTGAAGTTATTTTCTTGATTGGTATATTTATGTTATTTGTGAGGTAGGCATGAAATTCAGAATTGTCAATGTCTTGGTTGTTATGTTGATTTGTAAATGTTTTTTTAAAATGATCAGCGAGTATTTTTGCTTTTTCTTTTGGTGTTTTCGCCCAAGAATTTGTACTTGTCCTTAGAGGGGGTTGGTGCATAACTGCGTTTTCGATTTTTTTGCAGGCCTTCCATAGTGTATAGTTTGTAGCTCTAGTAGCTCCCAGTGATGCGATATATTTTTCAAATTTTTCGTCCTTGTCCACTTTTAATATATCTTTAATTTCTTTTGCTGCTATATTCAGCCTTTTTTTGATATCTGGTGAGCGGGTAGATTGCCATTGTTGCCTTAGTTTTCGTTTTTCTCTGATTTTTTCCAAGATTTTATGGGGTAATTTGTGTTTGTTGTTACTCATCTTGATTATAGGTGTGGAAGTTGTTGTTGCATACACTATACTGTCATTGAAGTATGCAATTGCGGAGTCTATTTCTTTTTCGCTCTTTAGGGGGACTTTTATGTTAAGGCTTTGCTCCATAATTTCACGAAAATAGTTCCAGTTCGTATTATTATTGTAAAGTTTATGTGTCTTGTAGTTTAGGATAGGACTGGTTTCATAGCTTAAGAATATTGGAGAATGGTCAGATGAGAGGTCAAAGCTTGGATTTATTTCCAGTTGCTCACTTTTAATATCTTTCGTAATATAAAAGTCAATTAAATCAGGTCGCTTCCGCATATCAGTTGGCCAGTAAGTTGGTTCTCCAGAGCTTAAAAAGTCACTTTTATTTTCTATTATTGCATCGTAAAGATTTTTTCCTTTCGTGTTTGTTATTCTGGATCCCCATAAGGTATTCTTTGCATTGAAATCTCCGCCTGCAATAAAACGGCCTTCAAGAGTTTTAAGAAAGTCGAAGTATAGTGTCTTAGAATTTTTATGTTTAGGGGGGCAGTACATGGCAGAAAGGGTTAAATGACCACTAAAGTCCTCAATTTGTATAGATGTCGCTTGCAAGTAGTCCTGTCTATAGTGGTTCACATCAATGCATTTAATGTCTTTGTTTATAATTACTGCCGTTCCACCATGTGCCTTGCCATCAGGGTGGTTTGTGTGGTAAATAGTATAGTTAGGAATGTTTAAATAATTTCTATCTGTGAAATGTGTTTCAGATATTAGAGCTGCGTCTATGTTATTGTTTTTTAGGAATGTTTTTAGTTCCAGTGCATGTTGGCTTAGACCGTTAGCGTTCCAAAGGACAATTCTTAATTTATCTTGTTCGTTCATTAAATTTAGCGCAAATTTATTAACAGTGCTGCCAACAAATAACTAGAGCGAAATTTTAATCCCGCGAAGTTTGACAAATAAATTCACCTTACTTTTTGCCCACAGGTATAACATTTTGCTCAGTTTTCACCATTTTTTATTCTTTTTTTTTAATGGTTATTGCTTTTTTATAAAATTATTATTTATTGAGTAGGAAAAGCTCTATAAATTCGAGTTCCAAACTTTATTGCAAGCAAAAACTCGGCAAACTTTTCATTCAATGCCCCAATTTTTAGTTAAAATACCTAGAAAGGTTTTTGGCATGCATAGGTTATTAAATTTTAGTAAAGTCAGAATACGTGTGAAGTTGCTAAAAAAACCGTTGATTTTTTATAACTTTTTTTCTTTCTTATAATGTTTTTTCTTTTTTATAATTTTTTTCCCCCCTTTTATATTTTTTTTCCTTTTTATTTTTTGTATGTTTTTCCTTTTTATACATTTTTCCCACTTTATAACTTTATAAACATATCCTTTCATATTATCGCATCATATCATATCAGTTTATGATAATTAGTATACACACACACATATACTTGTATGTATGTGTCGTATCGGTATTATTTAAGTACTTGTAATCGTGCAACTACTACGAGTACTTAACTAAACCTATTCAGCTTTTAGTAAAACTTGTTGTTGCAAAACATGAGATTGTTATCCATTTCATGACCGACATGTTTTTCCTCAACAAACACAAGTATAAATATATTTTATACACGCATAAACAAGTGTACGTTTGTATACGCCCAGTAGGGAAATGTTCGACTACTAGCGGTCAATTTGTGCAGTTTTAGAGAATTTCAAACCAGCACAAAATTGTATTAATACATGATTTGATGTGTTGTGAAGTATATGCATTTGCTACAATGAAGTTACATCTTTACTTTATCTTTCAGGCAGCATACGGATTCCTCTAACGAAAAACTCAAGCTCTTTTGAGTGGTCCATTCATGCAGTAAGTTTGTGATACTCTCGTAAGAAGTGAACCGCTTTTCAATAAGGGCTGACTACATTGATCGAAACAGATGGTAATCCGAAGGTGCAATGTCTGAGGAATAGGGCGGGTAGGGCAAGATTTCCTAATTCAGTCCCTCTAAACATATCTGGACCGATTTAGCAACGTGTGGCCTGGGGTTGTCATGCAGCAAAATCAGTTTGTCATGTCTACCGTCCCGCTCCGACCGCTTTTCTTTGAGAGCTCGGTTCAAATGCATTAGCTGCAGTCCGTAACGATCGGTTGTGATGGTTTCAGATGGTTTAAGGAGTTTATAATAGATGACACCCTTCTGATCCCACCAGATGCACAACGTCACCTTTGAATTTTTTTTTCGCTGTCGATGGACCTGATTCACCTGGCAGGCTCCTTTATATATAATTGGCGCGTACACCCTTTTTGGGTGTTTAGTCGAGCTCCTCCTCCTATTTGTGGTGTGCGTCTTGATGTTGTTTCATAAATGGAGGGACCTACAGTTTTAAGCCGACTCCGAACGGCAAATATTGTTTTTTGTGAAGAGCTTTCTCATGGCAGAAATACACTCGTAGATTCTCCATTGCCTGCCGAGGGGCGCGCGCTATTGGAAACAACTTTTTCTTATTCTTATTCTTCTTATTATAATCTGGTAGATAATTTCATGGCATTTATTTTTCGAATAGGATATGCGGCATATTTCCGCTGCAGCTACGAGTTATATAGGTTTTCTATAAATAATAATAAATCTGAATAATAAATCTAAATGAATATGTAGTCGAAGCACAAAGGCCAACAAGTGGAGAGCGACGACGAATCGACGTTTCGGTACCAGTACGTAAATACATTTTCGTCTTTAACCCGAAATATGTATCGCTATTTCCAGTGTTTCCTGCTAAGTATTCTTACGCACACATGTATGAGTGCTTTTGCTTTTATATACAAATTTATTTTACTCGTACATACGGGTGCTGTTCCTCCCACTTCTGCTCTCATTTGTCACACATGTCACGTTCGTTTGTCGTAATTATATGGAACGTGAGAAATTTCGTTAAGAAATGCTTAACACTTTGTGAAACAGCACAGACCGTTCTTGGAGGTGCTAAAATCAAAAACTTATGAACAGAATCAACAAATTTTGGAATAGAGAGCAATTGGATGAAGGCACAACAGAGAATTTGCTTCATTAAAAATGTGATTTCCTAATTTTATGTCCATATGAAAAGAGAACTTAGCGAATTTGCAATTTTAGTAACGTTTCCATGGCTAGGCCAAAGGTCAAGCGAGTGGCAACTATTTTCGACGTACTGTTGATGATAAAACAGGCTTAAATAAATTAATTAATAAATTTAGTCAAAAGTGATGGAGTTAGTATTATATTAAAAATGGATAGTTTGTAGTACACGAACACTTTTCAACTTCGAAAAAATACCAAAAATTATATTACATAACTTTTGTACCTTACATCGTCAAAAAGCTGATTCAAATTTAGAACCAACAACAGGTTACACTTTTCTAAAGGGCTTTGACGTACTGCATCCGAATTTGAAATGAAAAAAGATGTAACGCATTAGGTTCAAAATGTTCTTAGAAGGTGAAGAGTTGCAGTTTGTTTGGACCTTAATACAAGCTGAAGTCCAAAATAAACAAGACTGGTTTCATAAAAACACTTTTTATGGTGCCATCATATTAATGAGATACATCCCTAACTGAATTCCAGTGAAAGCTTGGTGACATTCGGTTCAGGGGAGCGAAAGTTATTGCATCTAAAGTGTCGGTATGTCCATGTCATCGGTACAAAAAAGGGTTTCAAACAAAGACCTAATATCAAATTTTGTTTTAAAATCGGTAAAACGTTTACCGAAACATTTAAATTGATGAAAAAAGTCTCTGGCGATTTTTGTCTATCTCGTGCCAGAGTTCATGAGTGGTTTACACGTTTCAGAAGTTGTTCTCTTCTTCTTAATTGGCGCGATAACCGCTTACGCGATTTTGGCCGAGTTTAACAAAGCGCGCCAGTCGTTTCTTTCCCGTGCTAACCGGTGCCAATTGGACACATCAAGTGAAGCCAAGTCCTTCTCCACCTGATCTTTCCAACGCAGAGGAGGCCGCCCTCTTCCTCTGCTACCACCAGCTGGTACGGCATCGAATACTTTCAAAGCCGGAGCGTTTGTATCCATTCGGACGACATGACCCAGCCAACGTAGCCGCTGGATCTTTATTCGCTGCGCTATGTCTATGTCGTCGTAAAGCTCATACAGCTCATCGTTCCATTGTCTGCGATATTCGCTGTTGCCAACTTGCAAAGGTCGAAAAATCTTACGCAGAATCTTTCTCTCAAACACTCCAAGCGTCGCTTCATTGGATGTTGTCATCGTCCAAGCTTCTGCGCCATACGTTAGGACGGGCATGATGAGAGTCTTGTAGAGTGTTAGTTTTGTTCGTCGAGAGAGGACTTTACCACTCAATTGCCTACTTAGTACAAAGTAGCTCTTGTTGGCAAGGGAGATTCTCCGTTAGATTTCAATGCTGATTTTGTTATCGGTGTTAATGCTGGTTCCTAAGTATACGAAGTCCTTTACAACCTCGAAATCATAGCTGTCAACAGTGACGTGGGTGCCTATACGCGAGTGCGCCGACTGTTTGTTTGAAGACCGGAGGTACTTCGTTTTGTCCTCGTTCACTAGCAGACCCATTCGCTTTGCCTCTTTATCTAGTTTGGAGAAGGCAGAACTAATAGCACGGTTCTTAAGGCGGATGATGTCAATATCATCGGCATACGCCAGCAATTGTACGCTCTTATAAAAATTGTGAATGAGCGATTAAGTTCTGCGGCTCGTACGATGCTCTCCAACATCAGGTTAAAGAAGTCAGACGACAGCGAGTCACCTTGTCTGAAACCTAGTTTGGTATCAAACGGTTCGGAGAGATCCTTCCCAATTCTGACGGCTCTGCTGGTGTTGAGCAACGTCATCTTGCATAGCCGTATTAGTTTTTTGGGGATACCAAATTCAGACATCAGAAGTGGTTGTGAGCACATAAATGACCATGAACATAAGGGTCATCTAAAATCAGTAATCACCGAAAACTCCATCGAAATTGTTCGTAACTTTTACAAAAATGAACCTAAATCATTGTTCAAGAATTCAACGTTCGACAGACCTCATTGAATAGGCGAGAAAAGACGAGAACTTCCTTTACAACATTGTAACTGGTGATGAAATGTGGTGTTTCCAACATGAGCCTGAAACTAAGCGTCAAAATGCCGAA
>JAYXIM010037277.1:0-67513 GCA_037575425.1 Anastrepha fraterculus | reverse complement strand
TCACATAATTAATGGCATACCTGCTATTCATAAGACTTACAACAAAGACAATGCACTGCTATCCATCACCAGCAAATTTCGTGCGGGTCTTACATCGTCTAATGCAAACTTTGCACTGATATTTATAGCGACTGTGATCCCATCTTCTGCGGTGGGGGCAGATGCAATTTTAAAAATCAGTTACCACAAATTCGAACACGGTGTGTAACGCGAAGTTATCGAAAGCTGACAGATCAGCATCTTCAATGCCACCTACTTCACGGCCTTTAGATGACTTTGGAAGTCAATATAAAATAAATTAAATACCATTAAAGCGAGCTGTTGGTGGAACCTGATTGACATATGAAAGGCACTCTCGGCTCGTATCTGAGGCATGACTTAATTCTAGGCCGTTATTCCCACTTACTTCCTATCCTGATGATCTTCAGTTCTCCAATTAAAACTTTAGAAATACATTGTATGTAGTTAAAATATTTTTTTGACGAGAATATTTCGAATCGATTTTTTTGGCATTAAAAAATATACTAAGTAGTCAAATATACCGCTTTCTAAGTAGCCGTTTTATTCCACACTCGCTCTCTGCAATCTGCTTTAAATTAATTGTGTGGCAGAATACGAAATGGTTGTAAAGTTGGTTTGTATATTAGACTTGCTAACTCGTAGAGATATATGTATGCATGCACATAATAATTTGACAAAACTCTTAAATTCGTGGGCCTGTTGCGCAGTAGCTTTCTTCGTTGTGCCATTATGTTTCTTCCACGCGAAATCTTTATTTATTAAAATCTTCGTTAATTTCCTGGAACCTAAATCTTAGATAGCTGAAGAAATATAAAAAATTGTTTTCATTATCGTTTTCAAAATTTAGTTTTAAGTTTAACATTAAGTTTAAAATGTAATTTTAAACCAGAGAAGACAAACACTTCCATATACGAGTACATATAATATATTATTATAATTTATAGTATTTTTAGTTTAAATTAAACGCTTTTCAAATTGAACGAAATCTTTTTCTAATGGAGCAAAACCATGTCGAAACTAAGCGAAACATTTTACAAATTAAATTTAATTTTTTTCAAATTCAGTGAAATCACATGATTTTTCACATAAAAAGCCAAAAATCTGAAGTCTTGACTTCGTTGCGCTACGTTATGGCCGCAAAAGTCAGAGAAAATCAGTCAAAATGTAGAAAACCACCTTTTCTACAAGTAGATTTTTCAAACTTTATTATTGTAGCGTCACCTTCGGCAGTTGTTCGTTTCGCTAGTTCGTTCATTTCACTTTTATTGCCCTCATTATCAAATTTCATTTCAAACGTTATTTCCACAATTATCTTCTCTACGGTAGCAACGCGCCGGGTATCAGCTAGTAATTAAATAATACTCCGTTTTTTGGGGCTGTGTCCCTGTACGGGAAAAGTACTTTCAACATGCAGATTTCATTAATAATGCGATTATTCTACTTCAGGCACTCCACAAACGCCGATCGCAGAAAATCTATCACATCAAACAACACAATTGAGTCGCAAGATGCATAGAAAATATTTTGCGTACGTTCTGCGTATAGCAGAAAAAAGTATGACGGAACTTATTATCTCGTAATACATCACTCTTGCAAATCTGTAACACACAGTTGTGAGTATTTATCTACAACAAAGTACATTACACAATACTTATCAAAAAAATATAAAATTTTCAATGCATTTTCAAAACTAACCACAACTGTACGAAGAATTAATTGGCCTATGAATTACAACAGGCAATTATTATATGGAAAATTTCGAACTCAAAAATACTCCCCTCCATTAGGCATTTCCTAGATCGGCCAACGCACATTACACCGTGCTACAGTCGTTTTGTACTTTTAAGATTGCATACTAGACATTGTAGATCTGGTCGGTACAACACAAAATAATGTTTCAAATTTTCCATAGACTCCCTAAAATGCAACTTAGTACTTGCACCTCGATTTTTGAGCAATAAATACAGTTATTGGGGAATAGGGCAAATTTTTAAACATGGCTTTGTGTTGTACATGACCAGATCCACAATCTTGCTTTGCAATCCTAAAAGTGCATGACATTTTTTTATTTTGTAGTACTGTGTTATTATTAATTTATATAAAGACATTTATACATATGTATGCATATTAATATACACGGAGCATAATTCAAAAGGTTTTTATAACCAGCGTTCGCGGTATCTGCATTGGCTTCAAATTGGGAACGTATTGGGAAACCATTCAATCCACTTTTGGGAGAGACGTATGAACTTCGAAGGAAAGACTTCAAATTCCTAAGCGAGCAAGTATCTCATCATCCACCAATTTCAGCTTTTCATGCAGAATCTCCTCATTATATGTTTTATGGCTCCATAAATCCGAAAATAAGGTTCATGGGGAAAAGTATTGAAATTCAACCCAAAGGTGTTGTCACTGTTGAATTTCCCAGGTAAATATTTATATATCAAAAATACAATAAAGCCTTTATAATTAGCCTATATACATATATAAGTATAAGTAAGTGTAGAACTAAAAAGATAAGTATAAGGAAAAGTACAGAAAAAGGCAGAAAATAAGATTTTAAATAAAAAAAGTATTTGTATTGTAGCAGCACAGCCTGGCAGATCGGCGAATTTCAAGTAATGTCGTTTACTCACAAGAATGATAGAATACACGATTGCGCCTTCCGAATTCGCCGTGTCGTAAGGGCCCATGAAAAAACAAACAAAAGGAAGTAATTTGTGCTTTCACAATTTAACACGCGGCACTTCGTTTTCATTACTTTGATTGGTATAAATCTCACAAATCACAATATTACCAAGCCATTCATTGAATTTTCACAAACATGTAATTGCTCCTACTGTTGTTTGTTTTGTTCGTTTGTTTTGTATTGCTGACGTCAGACATGTCAAAATCGCGAAAAATAAAGTAACGGTTTTTTTAATTTCGCCACCTTAGATACTCAATTCGCCTTGGTTTACTCACACACGCCGTACAGTTCCATAAGTAAAGACACTACCAACTGATTGTCAAAAGACTTGTTGTAAACAGTCATATTGTTGCAGAAAGTCTCATTGTTTTGTAGTTATGAAGCCGTTGATAGACGCTTGGAAATTCTAAGATCTAACTTAGATCAGTTTGAACAAAAACTTTCCAACGTGTAAGGTCGATTCTTATCCAGTCGAGTAGCATCTCCTAATCGAACCAGAAAATTGTCTTAGAAGAATCAAGATTAAACTGTAGATTTAGTTTAAATTCTACTACAAGCGCGGAAGCATCATCATGACTGTTCACGGGTTGTTGGTCGAAACATCCATTTTTGATAAAATATCGCACATTTATCATATATGCTGACTAATATCCATGCATTTTCATAATTCTTTAATATCTTGCGCAGTCTCAATTGACATCACGCTTTTTAGATAATGGAAAGCTTAACTTATTTATTTATTTAATTTCGTCAAAAAACACAAAAGTGCTTACTGACTATTGGCTTAACGCTAATATAAACTAAAAACTAAAAATGAAGCATTCAACAAAGAAGATAATTGATTTTTAGTAATTGCACAATCTAACGATTTCGAATTCGAGATCTCATTAAATTCGCGAAGAGTCCGTGTAATAGGTGCATTTCCAATTCGTTTTTAATATCTTGACATAAAAAGGGTAAGAGCTTCTTAGAGTTCCCGCGGGAATAAGAAAGTTAATGCGTTGCAAAAGACACGCACAATCAATGTCACCTTGAATTGAATTAAACATAAAAGAAAGCGATAGAATCGACTTTCTGTACTCAAGCGACTTTAATCTATTTAATAACAAGGGGGAGCTATAGGACAGAAATGGTACAGAAATATTTAAAGATCTTAGGGCAAATTTGAGAAAGATTATATTCTTACGATAGCAAATTAATGATAACGTCTCCAAATTAGTGAAGTATTTTCCAACCTTGATCAAACAAACGCGGTGAACAGTAATTTCATCGTGTAAGCGTCTTAGAAGTTCGCACTATTACGCCTAACAAAGCCCAAGATCGAGTATGATTTTAAGAAAATATAATTGATGTGACATGAAAAATAAAAATTAGTGTAAAAAAAGTTGTTGGTCTATAAGCCAAACTGCAAACTCTTGTTTCAAAAATTTCTTGACATTAATCCATTCGACATAATTGCCACCGAAAGTTGACAGCATCACTTCAGGTAGAAGTACAGTCTGTGTCAGAAAAAAGGAACCGCGATTATTCATGAAGTATAAAAGATATATATTTAAAATTTGTTTACATGAAAGTATGTACAAAACTACGAATCGCAATTACTCAATAAGCCATGTAGTCTTCATCGTTGTCGAGTATAGCCTGGCATCTTCTTCATGCTTTGAACCAGCTTTTCTGCTCGTCGACAAACAGGACCAGATTTTGCGAACTTGACGCACGAATTACTTTAAATCATGGACTGGCCTTCCGGCAAGATGCGTTTTCATAGTTCCCCACACATTTGAAACGGGGTTGGAGTCTGGGGGCTGGGGAGTCCAGTCCAATACTGTGACGTCATTTTCTTGTTTTGTTGTTTCTCAATGTGTTTTTCTGAGAGCAGTGGTTTTGATGATGTCGGACGGTAGGATAAGTTCGCCTCCTTCAGTCGACGTTCGATGATATTGATACTCACATATATTCCCTTTTTAGCAAAAACTGATTGTGCTTGGCGTAGTCACAAAGAAGGGTTCCGCTTAAAAAGTTGGACGATCCCTTTATCCTTCTTTTTTGTCATCACTCGCTTCAAGCCGCGCTCGGAAAAGTCATCAACATCACAACAGACTTTTTTGATTACTTCTGCAGCCGTAAGATTATTTCGGCCGTTTCGAATGCGTGCATAAAAAAACCGCCTCACTCAGTAATCAGTGATTTCAATTGGGGTAAAATTTCGTGCCACAAGAGGTTGGGACCAGGTATCTCGAGAAAAACATTTGGAAGGAGTGTGTGGAAGAATTTATTCAGGTAGTGTCTTTAATTAACGAAAGGCGCAACAATTCCTTCCCTCCAATCCCGTTAAATCAGAAACAATTGCCGCAAGTAATGATGTACTGTTATATACAGTCTGCGTCAGAAGAAAATATCCGGTTGTTTTCTTGTAACTTCAAGATAAATTTCGTTCTGCTTTTTGCTGCATAATAGTCCCACTCAAGGGCTACGACGCCAGTGCTAACTCAGGTTAGTGTCGTTCGAAACTTTCCCGTAAACGCAACCAAACAAAAATGAGTGAGGCGGTGATTTCAATTGAACACAAAAAATAAGATGACCGGATGAAATTAGTGACTTCTAAATCCTTCAAACCATAATCCCTACAACGAGGTTGTCCTCAAACAGGATGGATGTATCTTAACTCGACGCTTTGCTTTATGTTTTATTGGAGCTTGTTTTTTCGTGGGCGGTCCCAAGCCCACCAACCAATTGATTTGACCTTATCTATGGGGAATCAGACCTGGAAACTTAACTATCGACACAAAATCAACGATTCACAATACACAACATCGCCATGTAACAGCATAAAGCAATCGAGATAGAGACATATATACATATACATAAGCATATAGAATGCTCAGAATTGCGAGAGGAGTCAATTCAGCCATGTCTCTTCGTCACTCAATGAAACTTGGTACACATATTACTATAATATTTTCCAAGGTAGTTTGGTATTGAAAATGAGTGAAATCGGTCAATAACGACGTCTATCTGCTATACGTTAATTTCCATAATATACGAGCTGATACGAGTTCATATGCTAACGCTTGCCAGAGCTGATTTGCTGATTTGAATAAAACTCGAAAATTTATGAAAATCTCAATACGAAACTTTCAGGCTATTAATGGTAAAAATATCCAAAAATTCTTTTTAAAAAGTATTTTTTAATCCTAAAAATTAAAACAAAAATTATGAAACTGTTATCGGATCCTATTAAGTATTTGACTTTAAAAAACTTAATTTTTAACATCTTAAATTTAAAGTTTTTTTTTATTTTTTCAGTTTAGTTTATTTTATATACATATATATTGTATTATACTCAAGCCTACAAATAAACCAATTTTCAGAAAAATTTAAGACCATGTCCAAAATACTTACGGTCAAGCGCGGTCAAATATAGCATGCCCTTTTTTTCTTATTCTATTTTTCTCTTTCACATTTCTATATACACATACACGTGCATACATACATACATATATTGTTATAATTCTAGATGGAAAGAAGCTTACACATGGAGTAATGTTAATTGTTGTGTGCATAATGTAGTTGTGGGTAAACTTTGGATTGAACAGCATGGCACAATGGAAATAAGGAACCATTCGAACGGTTATCGCGCACATCTCGAATTCAAAGAAACCAATTCTTCCAAAGAAGCCAACCAGGTGTTTGGAGTTATAGAAAATGACCAGTAAGTATAAACAATTGTATACCTATTAATGTTTTATGTATCTTCATACGGATGTATGTATTTATTAATACACTTTGGCTTCTGAACACTGCGCCGAGTATTTATCTATGAAATTTTACGAATCTTCAGCCCTTAGAAGAAATTTGTTAGAGCGCAGTTATCGCGAACGCGGGCATAATAGACCTTATGAACGCAGTGCTAACCTCTACCTACGTATAGATTAGATTCGGTTACGGTGGTTACTATTCCCCATGATGAAGTTGAGGAACTTACTTAGGCCTGGAGGCCCATTAGTTTGGGCTCAAACATCTAATATGGCGAACCCACTTCCTCTACTTCTAATAAACGAAGGAATATTGTGGATGGCTACGGTCTAAGTCTGACAGCCAAGCAAAGAAGTAAGAGTTGAGGCAGCGGTGTTGCGTTTCGACAAGAGCGGGACAGTGGCAGAGGAAGTGTTCAACGCGTCCCACGTCTTTCTTGTTCTTGCAGCTGTGACAGAAGTCATTAGAGGAAAATCCCATATTTTTCCTACGCGTTTCCATTAGGCAGGACCCGGTGACGCTACTAACTACTGTACTGATGGAAGATCGGTGTTGATTGATGAAGGATTTAGTTCTGTGTTCATTCCTTCTAGGTCAGATCTGTTAAGTTACTCATAAGTGGCCCATCCACTGTTAGCCTGTGCGATATAGACCGACTTGATTCAGAGCTTGCTTGAGGATAAAAGGCTGCCTAAAATACGGGGCATAGTTAACTGATTTATCTTCACTTCTTCTCTTAGTCAGTTCTTCACGGTTGTGCTGCAACAGGCGAGCCCTTGACTCACCACGCAACTGCTTTTATAACTCGGCTCGAAAGACCCTGCAGTAGTCAGATAGTCGTAAGCCTAGGTTCAGCTACAGTACTTCTGAATGGATGTCACTGCCGATCCTATTGTTAAGTCTTGAGCCGTGTTTTTGTAAAAGTGATTCTTAAATCTCCATGAGAATGTAAACAAACATACAAAGCAATGACAATGAGAACACAGGATCTCTGCTCTAGTGCAATTATCTTGAATGAATTCGAAACAAATTTAAAAAATTTAAAATTTTGCCACCAAAGGGTTTGAACGGGGCAACACATTTTTATAGGTATCTATTTAATTACCGCGGTGGAAAGTATTTCAGAGAAATGTGTTCAAAACAATAATTTCGTTTCACTGAAATTTTTTTTATGTGCATATGTGGTTACGGGCCTAAATACATATATATGTATGTATGTCTATTTTTAAGTTTTTCTTATTTTTTATAAACAAACCACCGGACATTCCAGGACTATGAATCATCAGCAAAAAAAAGAATATTTGAATAAAAATATGGATTGAAATTATTACAATATTTAACTTTTTTTGAAGTGTAAATTTCAAAGTTAACATTTTTGTTTATGTATTGGATTCTTGTGTTTTTAGGAAAACAATATTATATCGGTTATATGGAAAATGGAACGAACTTTTGAAATGTACATCCGAAGAAGACTACCAACGGTATATCCAGCATAAAGTTGATAAAGAAGCAAACACTTCCCATGACCATCATTCTCGAAAGATATTATCAAAGTTAAATAGCTTTAAAATGTCGTCATTTCTCAGCGTTAGCATGCAAGATGTAAGCTTTCGGAATTTCTTACATCATTACATTATTCTTTGAGTACATAATAATATAGCCACAATCACTCAAATTCCGGCACGCGATTATAAAGAAGCTTTCGGTCGGTTAACGCTTGCAACGATTTGCAAAGTACATAAAAAAGATATGATCAGATTATGTCATTTAGAGGAATGAATTAGTTTTTTGTACGGTAAAAGAAGCTTACAAATATCGCACAGAATGCTTCAAATTATCATTGTGCATTGGGGTGGCTCCATCCAACATTCTTTTCAATCGAAATATAATATTAGTTGTATTTTTTGATCAAAAATAAGTTTTTTTGTCTAACATGCGACCTGCAAAAGAAGGCTTAAAAACGATGGTGGTACCATTCGGAGTACGTAGGTTCGTATCTTCGCGCAAGAAACACCAAATTGAAGAAAACGTTTTTCTAATAGCGGCCAGCCCTTTACAGGCAATGGCAAACCCACGAGTGCATTTTTGCCATGCAAAAATTACTCATTAAAAACCAGCTAGCGTTCGGTGGCGGCATAAAATTGCAAATCCATCGATTTGTGAAAATATATCAAGACGCACACCACAAATAGGAGGAATTGCTCGGCCAAACAAAGAGAGTAAATTTTACTGAAACATTTAACTAAAATGTATGTGGCCGGGACCGAACACAGCCTTCCTTACTTGATAAGTAGATTGCTATTTCTCGAATTGTTTTGAAATTTTCTGAGAACGGTCTTCATAAAAATAGGTATCTAAAGGCGCAAAGAAAAGAATTAAAAAAATTTAGTTTATACAGTTTGAGAACACATCAAAGTAAATGGGCAAGTCAGAGTTAGGATAGTTTGCCTGACACGGCTGATATAAAGTGAAAAAATAGCTGAGTTAGTACAATGTTAAGTAGTTCATGAATTTACTATAATACCTATATCACATGGCGTTTAAGGTAAGAAAAATTGATGGCTTTCGAGCAGTTGGTATAAAGTAGATCGGGGCCATCGATTTGTATGTCAGTATAATACACAATTTCATTAGTTATTCTGCTTTTAGGTAGGTAGGTGAAATCGTTGAAGTGCCAGTTTGGCACGCCTCAAGTAGCACCAAAGCGCCGTTTTGATACCATTATGAGACCTCCAACATGCAGATATCTACAACCAGCCAGAGCTGTTCATATAATGGAGAAGATTGATGGGATTTAGGTTGGAGCACTGCCCCAGACTGTAGAAGAAAGGAGCACCCAGTGACCTTAATCATCTAGCTAGCAAAGCCGGACACTTACAGAGAAAGTGCTCAACAGTCTCCTTCTGTGAAAGGTCCCCACAGCTTCTGCAATGGGGGTTAAATGGTAACCCTAGCTTTTCCGCGTGTGGGCCGATCGCTCAATGACTGTGTCTATTGTACTGGGGCCAAAGGTTTTTCGAAAGAGCACATGAAGAAAGGGAGCTTTATCGTTTCTCCGCTTTCCTGAGAAATAAATAAATAACCGTGAGAGGGATGCCGATGGCCGGGTAGGAAGTTTCTGAGACCAATTCAGTCCCATTCCTGGCAAGCTTATCAGCAATTTCATTTCTCTCTATGTTCCTATGCCTTGGAACCCAAATCCGAGAAATGTTACCTGCACACCCAAAAGATTTGATCTCCTATTCTGCTTTTACTTTTCTTTTTGTGGATCGATACCGGCTTTGAATTGAGAGAATCTATCCGCGAGATAATCAGCTATATTTTGACATGTTATAAATGTCAAAAGGTAAATATGGGACCAGTAAAAAGAGTAGTCTTAGATAGAAATGTCGTTTAAACAAATTAAACAAATCCTTACAATTAAAATGGGTGAAATAAATTATTGTTTCAATGATAGAAAAAAATTTGCAAAATCAAAGCAAATTGACCAAACAGTGCGGCTGAGATGAGATTGTGAATCTATAATGTTACGAGTGTTACTCAAAGGATAAATTTTAAAGTATTACTCAAAAATTTAAAATTTACTCATTTTACATTTAAAATTTACTAATTTTACATTTTCCTTTTCACTCAGGATCAAATCGATACAACTCTGCTGGAGAGTTTAAATCTTAACAATGACTTGAGCCAAATACCTGCCGATACGAAATCAGCAATATTGTGGAACGCTAACGTACGGCCTGAAAATAGTACAAAGGTAAATAAGTTGTAACATATAACAGAGTGATTTTTTTTTTTCATATTATATTGTGACGATTACTTTTATGCAATACTGAAAAAACCCATATTAATCCCAATTTCCCAAAAAAAAACAAAAAAAAAAAAATTAGAGCATTGTAAATTGTGATACGACTTGCCAGAACTGGTTAAAACCGTTGGCTCAATGTAGATGTATGTAGTTAGGTTAGGCTCGATGATTGCCACCGAGAATAAAAGTGCTCACTTTGATCTGGCATCCTGAATTCGTCCATTATGGTAGAGATATGGTTCCGACCCCACACACAAAATTTTGTGGTATCACGTCGTTAAAAAAACGGTATACATATGTACACAATTGGGAATTCTACAGTGCCATCGTACAGCGGGACCAGCAGTGCCCCGGAGTAAGGGGCTTGATGAAAGTATTATGGTCATACTCGTAGTGGGTACCGAACTTTGTTTGCCCCGATAGGTGGCGTCGGAGCCGAACGAACCATTGATTAATTTGGCACGTGACTCCCTCAGCAGCTTTACATACCTACAATAAAGGGCATGGAATGCAATCATAATTTAAAATGTGTTTCATTTTAAATAAATTTTGGGCGGCACCAATTTCGCCGGGTCTGATAGTAACAAAATAACTACTTTCAATTTAATGAATTCTCATATCACCCTGTAGCCGGAAACACCCTGTTAAAAAATTGAAAACGAAGATATCTACTCTTCGAATATTTTTGAATCTTTGATTGCAAAAACAGAACTAACATACATTTTATTGGTTTAATCTGGCTGCTACGGAGAAAAATTTCTGCAGCGGATTTATTTGAATTTTTCAATACGAAATTCTTAAATAGATATGTATGTACATAACTAACTAATTTCAAATGTCTAACAAAATTAATTTTAATGAGATTTACTTCTGTGTCTGTTAGCAAAGCAAAATTTATTATACTCGTATACATTATTTAAATATTGTTAACATGCGATCCTCTGTTGGCATTGATACTAAATCATATATTTTTACGTTAGTATTATCATTTCACAGATTTCGCAATGCAACTTAATGCCATAGATCCAAAAGTTAGCCTCAATACTTTGTGTCCCACCGATTCAAGGTTGCGTCCAGATATAAGATGTCTTGAAGAAGGTGATGTAGCTGGTGCATCTGCACAAAAAAATCGATTAGAAGAAAAACAACGTGATACTAAACGATTGCGAAAAGGAAAACATGAAAAAGAACTTTGGAAACCACGGTAACGCTATTGCTCTAGATCCTATTGCACTGTTATTTCTTATTATTTTTTAGGGTTAATTTTATTCCTAGTAGCTTAGTCATAAATCTAATATTCCTGGAGATGTCACTCAATCCAATTTTCGTGCTTTAGCCATATTTGTTCTTTTTTGAATTTTTATTTCAATAAACAACATGAAAGCAAGATAAAATAATTAACCCAGCAGGTTATTATGTATATCAATGATAAATTTTACATACATGTGTCTTTTTTCAGCTCCTCCAATCGAGTGAAAATCTGAGCTTCATAAATACTTTAGTAAGCCGCGTGCCATTTTATTCATTTTGGTTTGACATTTCATAATAAAAAGGCTTACAGGTCTGCTAGAATTAATACATTTCGCCCTTTGCGACGAAGCTGGGAAGTTTCTTTTAAACGTTAGACATCGAGAGCTACCATCTGATTTAACCGCAATTTGTAAAATTCTGCGTGTGGTTCGATGTATTTGTACGCCTCCAACTGATGTCAATCATGCTGGATCTTTGTACCTTAGACAGTAGGTTGAGGTTAGCCCTTCTAATCAAAGCGCTCCACTATACAACTCTATATGGGAAAATAGGTGTAATGAGCGCTGGTCTATGGCTCCTTTACAGTGATATATAGGTCTTCCTATTTCGCTGAGTTTTGTTTCCCTTCCAGCTCAACTTTTTATCTAAAATAACGCCGAAGAACTTATGCTTATTTGCAGGACTTGTGCGGAAGCCATTTAGTTCCGGTAGATAGAGTCCCTCCTACAGAGGACAATCAGTATGGCGCATTCAAGCGCCATTTTGACACATCTCGAGGTGACCTTTGCCCCAAGTCACAAAGTGTTTGTGAAAACTTATCTCTGTACGCGATTCGCGATATCATCGGCATAAGTGACAACTTTGTCTCTCGCCAATCCACATCTCGTAGCAACAACTTAAAAGCCAGGTTCAAATGAGTTGAAAAGCAACTACTCCCGATGCTGACTTGTCTCTTAATTACGGATTACACCAACCTAATGTTACGGGTTACGGGTTACACCAACCCTATTATTGTGTACTTGGCGAGTGAACTCCGCGAAAGAATCATCGACACTTAGACTGCGAGTTCCTAACCCGTGAACTTATGTTTGTTTTTGGTGCCACTAATGGAAGCTTTCTGTCAATGATTTAATAAAGGAGCTGTTTACTATTCTTCCGAGTGATTTAAGTAAAGAGGTCCTAAGGTCCTTTGGACTGTTGCATGAGACGTTACCGGCTTCAGAAATTAAAAGAAACCGAGATGTTTCCTCTGTCGTGGAAATGTAAATAAATTTAAAACTGTCCCCAAAAATGTCCACAAAATAGCTACCCAATGTGTTAATAAGTTTTGCAAGAGTTTTGCATGCCAAATTGACGGCTTTAACCGAGAAGAAGATTTAGTATATGTCGGCACAGCAAAACAGCTGAGGGCGCCCTGGATCTGCGGAGGTGTGTCTACAGTATTCGCATCTGGGGTACTGCCTTTTCCTCGTCGGCTATGACGATGAAAACTTGCAAGTTTTGTGTTTTTGTTCTTTTTTGAATAGTTTTCTATCTCTTTTAAGAGTAAATACTGACAAATTATAAGATAGTTAGTTGCTAACTAATTCTGACTGGAAAAGAAGATGAACGGTATTATTATAAAACAAACAATGGTGAACATTCGAAATGCCGAGATCCTCTATTTATGGTGTACGTGTTCATCATTTCCATAAATGGAGAGACCCGTAGTTTTATGCCGCTTCCGAACCGCAGATGGTAGAAATACGCTCCAAGATTTGGCATTGCCTGCCGAGGGCAAACTGTTATTAGAAAACACTTTTTCTATCATTTGAGTAATCTCTACTCCTCAATATTAATTATAAAATATGATAAATAATAGAAAATATGATTGATTGATTGAAAATATTAAATATAAGAGATGTTTGATAATAAAAGTATTATCATTTATTTTTTGTTTGGTGGTCTTCTTATAGTAATGTAATATTTAACTAATATTATTTTTATTCAGAAGATACAAAATTTCTTGCACTCTATTAACCTAGCATACCAGCACCACCAAGTACTCGTATAAAAAAAATCATAGCATTGAAGTGAATAAATTTAATTATTTAAAACCTGCTTTTTTACTTTGAGCTCTGGTTTCAAAATCTTTTTTTTTCTTACAGATGGTTCAAGTTTGGAACGAATCCTCTGACCCAACATGAAGATTGGATGTTTACAGGCGCATATTGGGATCGAAACTATGATTTCACGTCAGAAATTTTTTAACAAACTATAAAATACTGTTGTATTTTCAAAACAAAATGTTAATAAATATTGTATTTTGGAAGCAATATAAATATTAGAATGCAAAACATCTTCGAAATTTTCATAAATTTTGTAAAGGCTGATCAATTTAAAGGTATCGGAATTTAAAATGAAATAAAACAACGAAAATTCAAATTGGTTGGGCAATCTTTATTGTTTTTATGTAGAACCATTCATGAAATTTATTTTTTTTAAATAATCTCTTTCAAATGTTGGTCGTAATTACGCCGTAATTCAGCCATTCGCAAACACCAATTTTGAACGACTCTCTGGAGGACTTCGGTTGATGTCTCGTGAATAACTTTAATAATGTTGGCTTCCAATGCCTCAATCGAAGCTGGCTTAACTACAAAGCACTTAGATTTTACATATATATATATATATATAAAATTGGAGCGTACACTCCTTTTGGATGTTTGGCCGAGCTCCTCATCTTATTTGTGGCTTGAGTCTTGATGTTGTTTCCCAAATGGAGGGACCAACAGTTTTAGGCCGACTCCGAACGGCAGATATTTTTTTATGAGAAGCGTTTTCATTGCAGAAATACACTTGGATGTTTGCCATTGCTTGCCGAGGGGCGACCGCTATTAGAAAAGCTTTTTCTTCATTTCGGTGTTTCATTGAGATTCGAACCTACGTTCTCTCTGAATCCGAATGGTAGTCGCGCACCAACCATTCGGTTATGACGGCGTACATACTGCAAAGAGTTGACCTGGGATGGGTCTAAATATAAACCCGTCCAAAACAGCCATCATTCTTTTCACTAGGAAAAGAGTTTTACCAGTTTTACCAAGGCACCAAAGGCTCTCATGATCCGGCAGCTGTAGCCCAAGAATCTTGAGATGGATTTACATCCTGATAATAAGACCAATGACAACATATGTAGCGGTCTGGGCGACACTCAGGCGGCACTAAAGGCTTTACCGTCCTGTGAGATTAAGTCTTCACTGGTCCTTAAATATATCAAGAAACTGAATCTGTTAGGAACGCGCAATCGTATCCGACTAAATCGGGTCCGAGGACACAGAGGTATAACTGGGAAAGAAATAGCGGTCGCATTGGCCTCGCCATTATTACGACCCGAGCCCTTCCTTGCTATGGGATAACACATCACCAAGGAGAAGCTTAGGAGTCAAGAGCTAAGGTTAAGTGAGGTTTGCTGACACCAAACTATGGGGCTATGCCAGGCGAAACCCTTACTGTAAGGGTTTAAAAGACTTACAACCCCCCCAAGGATAAATTGAGAAGGCTTACGGGCACTGAAGACTGCGTAGTCATCTGCACATAATCGGGATATGGTCTACTGACTATTGTCGTTTCTGCGACCAATCCCAGGAGACCTAAATAGACCTTCTCCTTGAATGTAGCCCTATAGCGCATGTTAAAACATCTTGGCCAACTGCAGCCGGAAGAGAGGTACATACGCTCAGTTCAACCCAGCCCTTGTTAAATTTCGTATGGTAACTGGGTCTGGATGAGATACTGTAATGAGTAAACGGCACAAAAGACTGTGAGGGCAAATCTTCTTTTCGTTCATATAAACGAAGCAAAATTAATCAAATTCGTCACCGTAATGTTGTCTAACTCCAAATCATCCATGATTTGAAAATTTGATTATAAACCTAGAAAATCCTTTTACGAATTTTCAATGCTGAATTCCCAACCTTTTATCTCCAGTATTATTAAGAACTTCAAATAAAAATGTCTTAATTACAATACATTTATTTAAAAATAAAAGCTAGCATACTTTTTTAATTAGTAAGGAACATCTGTCCTCTTTCATCACATTATCTTTGAGTAGAATTATTCATAGTCAAATTGGAAAATGAGTTAATTAAAATGTGCTCTTTCAAAGGTTTTAGAAAATATGATCTAGAAAGCTTATTGATTTAGTATTGGAGCGGAGTTTGTACTGTTCGGAAAACGCGCCAAATAGCGTTGTAGCCGTAAGAATTTAATAGAGATTAAACGTTTGTCAAACCACCAGCCATTTATTTCATTATGGATTAAACCAGCATCAACCACACTGCCACATCGAACATAAACGCAGCAACTCTGCTTATCAATCTGGATGTCTTGAATGCAACAACGAGATCCCACTTTTTCTATTAGAGCTGCTTCTATAATTTGCTTCAAATTTGGGATGTTTGCTTCTGAGCAATCAAACATGTGACGAATTTTTAAACATGACGTAGGTGGATTTACGATTTTATTAGCGTAATCAAACGCTGGGCTTTGCCATTTTTTAAGTAAACCATTTGCTCGTGAATTAAAATTTGCATTACCTAGCCATTTCATAGTTCGGTATTCTTCTCCATCGCAAATTCTTACTCCAAATTGTATTCGGCTATCGTTTGCCTCCAAGAGCTTCAGCGCTTTTTCCCAAAATTTTAAGTGAGCACTACGCTTATTTAAAGGTATTAGTTTATCTCGCAGATGAGTTATGATAATCTCACGATCTTCTGGAGTCTCACTAAGCGATGCTCTATAAATAAGTTCATTTACAATATCTGTCGTAAACTGTTCAACAATATTAAAACGATTCACTCGCCAGGCCTTTATGTAACGATATATAGTGAAACTTAGCCATGTTAATACGGCAATTATAGCACCTATGCCAATAATCAAAAAGAAACTTTGAATTTTTGTGTAAAAAATGCAAAATAACGGGTTTTTAATCGACAAGGCGTAGTTGACATCTTCTCCCTGAATGGTTTCAATTTTCCACTGAGGGTTTTGCTTTATAAGCAGTTTGACAAAAAGTAAATTTCTTCTCCATATATGCATCTTATGATGGTATCCAATTGCCTCCATATATTTTATGAACTCTGTTTCACCAATTACGATCTTTTTGTTGCTGCAGCGATACTTTTTAGAACGAAGTTGAAGCATTTTCCCCATTTCCTTTGTTAAATTAATAGCGGTATCTACATGCACTGCGGGGACGCAATCTCCTTTACCGAATTCATCATTACATTTCGGAATTTGACTTGCCGCTTCAATTTGCAAATTATTTGGACTTTGAAATATGTAAACAAAAGCCAGACAAATAAAGAAAATTACGAATGTTCCAACTAACAGATATGGTTTAAAGCTTTGGTTTAGTCGAGACTGATTACTGATAAAAGATATAAAATCATACATCGTTCGCCTTGATTTACTTAGGTATTTGTTTGTTTTCTTGGGCAATGATAAAATGGATTGTAATTGATTTTCACAGACTTTCTGCTTTCGAAAAGTTTTGTCGCGAAAACTTAATAATCTGTTTACAACACCTAAATGTGACTGTTGCTCTGTGCACGTAGAAAGAGAAATATTCATTTCTGGTGAACTATTAATCGTGTAATCACTGACGGGAAAATTTTGATCCATGCGTTGGCCTCCACTCACAGACACTGGTGAATACTTTTTAAAAGTTTGATAACATTTTGGTTCAGTATAGTATGCAGTCGGAGAATGTATTGTATAGCGATTAGCGGATGTAGCTTGATCAGTTGAAGGTATATTTCCATAATCATCATGCAGTCTATTTCGCTTAGTCGGAGCAAAATTTGTATAGGACTGTGTGACAAATTGATTATTTGTTGGCTTGACAATCGGTTTGGACGTTTTGTACAGCCTATTTATTAATAACCCACGTGTTGTCTCTGTAATGGGTATTTTAGGATATCCTAGAGCTGTGAGCTGTTCCCGTAGCTCGGCATCACTAAGCTTTTCAAATCTTTTATTCATTCTTTCTGGTGATCCTTTTTACTCTAATATCGAATAAACAAAATATGCCAACGCTCAAAAGAGCTTTTCCACCAAATGTTGTACGTATAAGTTCTCAGGATATGGATTTGAACTCAAATTGAATCCACACGCAGTTAAAATAATTGGATGTTGTTCAACATCAAAAGTTCCCTTAATTATTTGCTCTATTCAACAGCCAAACGCCAAAAATTATCGATAAACTTTTTATTAAAGGGCCCATACACCACAAGAGCATTCTGCTGCTATTAAGTAATGGATCCAGCCGATTGAAAGTGTACGTGTTTGAGGCATGATAGTACCAGCTTCTAGTGTTATATAACAATTTTACAAAAATTAAAAGTTCCAGATACACATATTTGATTTATAAATATCTTTTACGAGAAACTATTGTAACGATAAGACATTTACAACAGCCACGAGTACACTTCTGCCGTGTATGGACTCCTTTAGTTCCAGAGTTCTATAATTTTGGTATCGATTAACTTATATCTATACTTTCCAAACATTATCTGTAAACCTTCGACGGCACACTCATGCATTTGCTGTCCAGCAGCATATATGTTTGCGTGTCAGGTGCATGACTTGCCGGCGAAAAAAACTAAAATTTTTGATTTTCATCATGCAAAAGCCGACAACAAGTATGTGTGACACGAAAGAAGTAGGTGTGTCACCCGACACGCACACATATAAACTGCTGCACAGCAAAAGCATGTGCGTGTCGCCATAGCTTAAAGAAGAGAATTCACAGGGCCTTCACACGATTGAACTTTCAAAGCAGCACAATTTCATACGCTCAACTTACAACTGAATACCCTATGCGTACGCTATTTTGGTTACATACAATTGCTTAGCAATTATCGTAATTTCTAGATGGCGTAACTCATATTTTCTGGCAGCTACTGTCTTGCCTTCTGGTATCAAGGCGAATTCATGTTTTTGTTTAAATATCTAATTCTCTCCGTGGCTTCGCGAATATTCGTGATACTAAATGTCAGATTTCCTCACCTCATGTCCTACCGTCCCCAATATACACCAAATTGTTCGATCCAAATGGAGCCTAAGAGGTGTTTATTAAACCGAAGTTACCACTTACGAAATAGAAAAGTACATATTTCTTGCCAGAGTCACTAGTTGGGAACATGCATAACCATTCACTATAATGATATTGCTATAATTTTCCACGACTTCTCTCTCTACGCCTTCCATTGTTATACACGGCGCGCACTTTCGAATCCATTAGATAACTGATTCCTCCCAATTCAGGCAGTACAACCGCTGATTAATTTTCTCTAGCATTTTAGATATGCCCAGTTGGCCTCCGCTTGACCCATTATGAAATTCCTCTAACACAGATGTTATTCTGGATTTAGGAATTATATGCGGATTACAAGAATGATATCCATCTTCACTTTCCCATACGTGACGCAGGATTCTATCAACTATTTTAAGACTAGTTCACTGTGCCATCATTGCATTCATCCGTATGCCTGATGATGGTTCTGGAGACTCTGCAATCTCTTCCACTTCGGCCGATGTTTCCTTAGGTTTCACCTGGAACACATATTCGTCTACATTGCCGTCCTCTACCTCCATAGATTTGCACAGTCGTGTTTGTAACCCTGGATTGTTTTCTGAAGTCGATTAGCCTCGCTGTTCCAACTCAGCAAAAATAGAATTTTTTGAAGAAGTGCTGAAACATGAAGAAAGCAAAAATAAAATGTATGTTCTATCAGTTTTTGTCCTTAAAACATCATGTTGCGGTCCAGTCTAGTAATGCTTTTATACAATATGATTTATCAGAAGTGGAGTTTCATTCCATCTTATGTGTATAGCTTTTGCATTATTTTCGATAATTTTTAAATTTAAGGCGTCTTTTTTTCACCAGGAGTTAGCATGTGGCGAATAGTTGAAGCAACTGGTATGAATGAACATGTATTAGCAACGCTGGAATAGAGCTGTTTCAAATTACATAAGTTCGTAAGATAGTGAGCTGTACCAGTTTAATAAGCTATAGCCATTCTCACTAGCGGCGAATCTTGCTCTATAATTTCACCATTGCTTTCGCATCTGAAATGTTCGTCAAGTTAATCAAGCATGAAGATAGTTGCGAATGGAATTGCAGTCCAGCAACTTATATATGTGCGTGGCGGGTGCGTGACACTTGCCCGCCAAAAAATCTAAAATTTTGGATTTTCATTATGTAAAATCCAACAACAAGTATGTGTGACACGAAACAAGTACCGAACAGCAAATGCATGATCGTGTCCCCGAAGCAGAAGAGGCATATTAATATATCATTTCGATTTATAATATATAAGGTTGCAGGGTTCAGGAACCATAAAAACGCGTAGTCGTAAGTTGTATTCGACCATATTTACAGCTTACACTATACTATTTGTCGGTTTCATTTTTAATCAAGCGCCGCACAATCGCACAAAAGGTTAATTTAATAAAACAAAATCGAAAGGTGTCCTACGGGAGCAATAGCATGACAACGGGTGCCAGAGCAGTTGCTCATCACACTAAAAATTTCAGTAATGGTTCTGTCGCGACTGCAGGCAGTACTCAACAGTTCATATGAACAATGCTCTTAGCTGCAAGCAGTAACGGAACGTAGCTAGGAGCGGAGCAAAACAGTTGACATCGCGTTTTGCGTTACCCACTCTACAAAACATCCTTTAAAATTGATAGTATCACTGAAAACTATGAAATAGCGTAGCAATTTCAATCACTAATTTAAACTTATTCTAACACTAGCTCACTGTACATATCCAACTATCTCTGATGATCAGCTCAAAAAATGGATACAGAACTTTCTTTTATGTAACATAGTTGCTTAAAAAATTATAAAATTTCACAGAAAATCGTAAGAAAGAGTCACATACGGTTTATATATTTCTCAATAAAAATGCATTATTATAACTAAAAAATATAATATTTTAAAGATATTGTTTTGTTGATTTTCTATTGGTTTTAATGTTTCTATAAATATTCTAATTCGGTACAGTAACCCAGCCAATACGCTTAAGTTCTCACATTACAACACACCTAGGCTTTAAAAAAATACGAATAAGGGTGTTTTCACTTGAAATTTTCTTTAATACGCTAACTGAATTACAGATTGATAGTGTACATCCGAAACACACCCTTAGAAAATTCGGTCGGGTAGAAGTGTATGCATTTAGTTGTTAGTTGTAAACATATTGTAAGGGTCTTGCAAGTCTTCCTGATTTAGAAAGGTGAGGCATGGTAACCCTTTACTTTTCAAATAGATCTTTAATAAGAGTAATGTTAAATGTTTATTATTGATAAAGTTTGGGGTTATCGGTGGAAGTTTTTATTTTTTTCAAGTGATAAGTACGTGAAATAGTTAATAAGAAATTTAAATCACTGATGTATATTTTGTCTTCGACATTATTGATTTTTAGTAGTCGAGATGCTCAATCAACAATCTCAAGGCCAGGGTCAGCAAACGCTTTCACAGGTCTCTACTCAGTTATTGCAGCAACCAATTGTTCAGAATATTAACACTAATTCAGGAAAATTGTGCGATTCGCACGGACTGTCATCGATTGGTAAGTTCAAAACAATAATATATGAAGCGTGACCCAAAACCAAAAGTGTATGTATCCATTTGCTTTGGCCATACAATCAATCGATTATTTAATATTTTAATGCATGTGTTTGGCTTAAGAATATTGTATCCCCGTTTGAGTATTGGGGAGGATATGTGGTGAAATAAGAACAATTCCAAATAAGAATATATTATTTCACTTAGTTTCGGAATAATTTATTGTTGAAGTAATGAAATTTTCCATAATGATCACATAGTATGTGGATGAGAAGTGGAGGGGGAGGGTGTTTGTTACTGCGCACTACCCACATCGGGAAGAGTAATTCTAATTATGAAAGTTTCATCCTAGGGTCCGTATGGAACCCTAGGGAACTCGCAGAAAAAGTGTAAAAAATTGCGTTTATTGATTATTGAACTTAAATATCGTTGAAGTGAACTATATAACGTGATTGTTGGCCCAGCAAACATTTAGACAAGGTAACTGCTAAAAAAACAAAGTTATATAGTTTTATAATTTATAGTAGATAAAAAGACTTTTACATTAGAAGTTTTGTTCATTTTGGAATAAGTGCAGAAGAGCGATTCCTTGTCCCGGCAAGAATGAAGGGAACACCTTAGAATGGATATCTCTAGAGAATCAAAATCAATAAAAGTATATATATCTCTAGAGAATAAAAATCAATAAAAGTATATATACAACAAAAAAATATTAATATATAAAAATGCGCTACAAGCAAAACTATTTATCTATTTTTTTTTTAATAAGATATCTGTAAGACTGTTTTTTAACATATGGCCTGATAAGTCCCGGACCGAACAAAGAAAACACTGTTTTTGTTCAAAATTATCTTTATTCATCAACGTAATTTTTCATTCGAGCGAAATTTCTTACTGGCGATAATTTTTTTAGGTTCGCAAACAGGCAGTATTCGCTGGGAGCCAAATCTGGAATTAGCGTGGATGTGAGCGCAATTCGAAGTTCAATTCATTTATTTATACTTGTAGTTTTCCAATTCTTCCGTGGCTTGTGACAGTGTGCCTTGTCTTGATGAAACAAAATTATGAGCAACCGCGGCACTCACCTTGAACAGAGCTTGCTCATAGTCAAATGCTCATACAATATAAAGCCAGCACGTTCTTTTGATATCTTTACGATGTCAGCTAACTCACGCAACTTCACTTTTCGATCATTTTAAACGATTTTATTGAGTTTTTTAATGTGCTCTGGTGTTATCGCATCATTTGGACTTCCACTGCAATGTGCATCATCGGTGTCTCTACGGCTGCGTTTGTAGTCAACAAACCATAATTTTATTGTTGTTCCTGATGGAGCGGAGTCCCTATAACACTTTTCAAGCCATTACTTCGCTTGAACGGTATTTCTAAAACACGAAATTCTTTTTGATCCTTTGTTTTGAAAATAACAAATGTGGCATCACTCTTGGCACAATAATTCACGAACTAATGAACAAAATATCATGGAATTTACCAGCTGTCTTTTTAAGGTAACTTTGCCATATTTGCCTTTACATGGCTTACGGCTGTAATTCTGTCTTTTTTGTGTCCATGGCCTTATGGACCACTCAGCAGTTTAGTCGGAAGCCTATCCCTTTAAAGCTTTTATAGGTTAGCATGTTAAGGTCGTAATTTTGAGCATTATATAGGTATACCGGATGCCGTAACATTGTGGTTGGGCTGTATATCCTTTTCCCTCTTTCCACTCAGCTACTGACCTTATCAAGTCGCAAACTTAGGTGCAGTACATGCGAGCCACTTCGCGGTCTCCTCGTCCTTGCAGTCCACAAGCAGAAGACCTGGCCTGAAGTAAGCTGCGCGTCTATAAGACCTCCAGGAGCGCAGTGAGGTCCCCCGGTTCTAACGCCTCCGCGGGATAGTTCTAGGTTTTTCCCCCAACCAACGCAGGCACCATTTACTCGCCTGTACTGAACCAACCCCTCATGGGATCGTTCAACTCATCAGGATGTTGGACAGAGTGGCAGAGTTGGCGGTTTACCCCTTTCCGGGCCCATGTCGGACAATTTCTCAGACTCAGAGTGCCTGAGAGGTTTATTGCTCCTGCCTGCTGTGGCTGTCGACCGCTCTATCTACCAGCAGATATATTGGATCTGTCTTATGGATAACCAGTCCGACCAGTATCAGACGCTATGATTCTTGGCGATATAGGCCCCGGCCTGATTGTGGCAGCAATCGTGATTTGGAATACGCCGTAAACTGTTCGATCGGTGGCTAGTCCGACCGCTAAAGCAGTTGTTTCTCTTCAAGGGTTTTTCCGCTCTTGTCAAGGTGTCTGACTCAGAAGAATTGTTTGTTTTTTATTATTGTTTTATATAAAAAATAGCGTCGCTTGCAAAATTTTGAAGTAAAAAATCTAACCGATTTAAAAGAATATCCGATATACATTTGTGTTCAAAATAGTGGTAGCGCGACGAATTATAAAATTTGTACTATTTTGAATTCATTTTGAATTTACATATTCTCAATATGAATTTAGATTTCTAAACATCAACTTATATTTTCCCAATTATCATTTTGAACACACATTTTTCAATTTAATTTTACGCGATCTTTGAACTGTTTTTTCCACATTTTCGAAATCGGATGAATACTTTTAAAATTAATAAGGCTATAAAATTGTATATGACCTATATGGTCCTAGTACCTTCATTCTGAGTTTATTTAATTCCATCTCCAGGCAATGACCCTAAAATTGTTGCGGAGTGTTATCAAGAAATTTCGTTTTCTTAGTGGTCGGCCGTAAAAATCTGCCATGCAACAGCTTGTGGTAAAAAAAAGCGGATCCGCCTTGAAATTTTTTGCAGGCGATTACTAAGTTATACTGGTTTTCTTTTTTTATGCACCCGAACACATAACATCTTTTCGAGCTTATTATTATTTACAATGATATAAATTTCTAAACAATCTATCAATTATGTACTTTTTAGGCTTGTTGGAGTTAGCACATCGAGAATACCAGGCTGTGGATTATGAAAACGCTGAAAAGCACTGCATGCAATTATGGCGGCAGGATAGCACAAATACTGGAGTTCTATTGCTTCTATCCTCAATTCATTTTCAATGTCGGCGCTTAGATAAATCTGCACAATTTTCAACACTTGCAATAAAGCAAAATCCTCTTTTGGCCGAAGCTTACAGGTAAGTAGCGTTTAGAGGTGTTCTGACCAAAACAAAGAGAGATCGAAATAAAGGTTTAAACTTCTTCTGACATTTATTTAAATAGATTCCTATTATAAAACCTCGAGATGAATGTTACAAATTTTAAAGCTAAGAATAGACTGAAAAAGCTGACGGGATAAACAGATGGGGTAGATATTGAAACAAAGTGCAGGAAAATTTGAGGCTTATTTAATTACACGCTCTACAAATACTATAAAAGATAAAGTGCCAATTATATTAGCAAAAAATTGTTACGAGAACGCGTTTTATTTGAGAAACTGTGTTAATGTAAGCAATGGCTAAAAACAAAAAAAACAGAAAACTGTACTGGTGTGAAAAAATGTAGAAGTATATGTATAAAGGGTTCCACAATTAGTAAAAGAGCTTAAGATAAGCAACGTCAAGAATTGTCACTCGCCGTCTGACTGTCGCTGATTTGCGATTGATTAGTTACTGACATACAAAGAAACCGCTTATAAGTAAACGTAATCAGCAAGATGGCGGCAAATACACTGGCTTTGAGAAAGTTGTACTTGTTGGTAAAGAACTCGTCTTGTCTGAAACCTCTTTTGGTATCGAACGACTCAGAGAGGTCCTTCTGCTGTGGTATTGCTCATTTGTCATTTTGCAAAGCCGTATTAGTTTTCAGAGATACCAAATTCAGACATTGCTACATATAAGGAACTCCTTTTTATGATGTCAAAGGCAGCTTTGAAACCAATAAAGAGGTGGTAAGAGTGAAGTCTTTTCTCGCGGGTTTTTCTAAGTTTGGCATACTGTGAATTTTTGGTCACAGATCTGTTATCTGTCTTTCACACAGTTAACTCGATAGAACCTTTAAAAATACTGATCTTCGGTAATTGGCGCATATTGCAGGATTGGTCACAGTAAACTTAAGCTTCAGCCAACAGGCATGCGTTAATGTATTTTATCAGCTCTTCGCCACCGTTTTTAAATAGGTTAGCTGGTAACCCATCGGCTTCAGCTGTTTTGTTATTTTTTAGTCGGGAAAAATATCTCTATTTGCACTTCACTAAGGTCTTTTGCGGAAAGATCCGGGTCTTTTCAAATGAGTGTTTCATATTTATGTCCTAAATAGTGATTAAGCATTATTTGCACAAAATAGTCTAATTGAATAGTTATAAAATGTTCACACTCTTAATCCCACAACGATTTTTCATAAAATTATAAATTAAGGAATAAATGGTTATTTGCATAGCACAGAGTGATCTTTAGCTTTCTACTCTGAATTCACGTCGTGCTTTCTTCTATCCGTTTTCAAAAATTCGACCAATAACAATTCATATTGTAATTAGTTGTTATACCCGAGTGATTGTGCCCACAAAGGAATCAAGAAAAATATATTCAAATGTTTAAAATGATGGGAGAAGTCAATTTAGCCATATATTTCTGTATGTCTGTCCTTGCGTATGATGACTCGAACAAAAATTAACATATTTCAATAAAACTCGGTATACATGTTATTTATATATATAATTGGCGCGTACATCCTTTTTGGGTGTTTGGCCGAGCTCCTCCTCCTATTTGTGGCGTGTGTCTTGATGTTCCACAAATGGAGGGACCTACAGTTTCAAGCCGACTCCGAACGGCAGATATTTTTATGAGGAGCTTTTTCATGGCAGAAATACACTCGGAGGTTTGCCATTGCCTGCCGAGGGGCGGCCGCTATTAGAAAAATGTGAATTCCGAATGGTAGTCACGCACCAGCCCATTCGGCTACGGCGGCCGCGGTATACATATTACTCTTAATTTATTGTAGTTAATGAAAGTGGGCGAAATCGGTAAATAACCACGCGCATTTCCCTTATAATGGTAATTTTCAAAAAAAAAAAAAAAAAATTGCAAAACTAGGAACAAGTAAAG
This sequence comes from Anastrepha fraterculus, assembly GCA_037575425.1. Lineage (NCBI taxonomy): Eukaryota > Metazoa > Arthropoda > Insecta > Diptera > Tephritidae > Anastrepha > Anastrepha fraterculus. Next base: position 41,293 of record JAYXIM010037277.1, on the reverse strand, counting down.
ATTACGCATCGTTTCGCTAGAAAAATTCTAAAAATGAGATTCGGTAGAATTAACATACTTGTATATGCAAATTACAATGGTACATTTTTGCGGAAACTAAAAATGGAGGAGATATTTAAGAGCAAACTTTTATTGATTCGCTATCGAGATACACATCTACCTTGGGTAGGTTAATATTTTCATATTCATTTCATACAGGGTGAACGATATGAAGTGTTACCTATTCAAAACACCATAACTTTTTTGTGTGAAATTAGTTTTTATTGATTTCAAAGACAAAATTGTTCAAAAATGATTACAATTTTAACATACATATATTCACTTTAGCTCGATATGACCACCTTTTACCTTGACTATAACCTTCAAACGGTCAAAAAAAGAGTTGCTTGCTGCACGAATGTGATATTGAGGTATTTTGGCCCATTCTCGTATAATTGCTTTTTTCAGCGCATCCATGTATGTATGTATAATTAGCGCGTACACCCTTTTTGGGTGTTTGGCCGTGCGTGGTCCTCCTCCCATTTGTGGTGTGCGTTTTGATGTTGTTCCACAAATGGAGGGACCTACAGTTTCAAGCCGACTCCGAACGGCAGATATTTTTATGAGGAGCTTTTTCATGGCAGAAATACACTCGGAGGTTTGCCATTGCCTGCCGAGGGGACTGCTATTAGAAAAATGTTTTTCTTAATTTTGGTGTTTCACCGAGATTCGAACCAACATTCTCTCTGTGAATTCCGAATGGTAGTCACGCACCAACCCGTTCGGCTACGGCGGCCGCCCATTCAGCGCATCCACACTGGCATATTTTTTAGTCCTCGCCTTGCTCTCCAAAATGGACCAGATGGAATAATCCATCGGATTTGCGTCTAGCGAATTCGAAAGCCATTGTGTGGACGAAATGAAGTGAGGAACATGATCTTTTAACCATTCTTGGTTCACACAAGCTTTATGAGACGGTGCCGAGTCCTGTTGCAACGTCCACGGTCTACGTCCAAAATGTTTGCGTGTCCACGGCTCTAAAGCAGCTTCTAAAACATTTTCCCGATAATAAGTCGCATTCACTTTGACACCAGGCTCGATAAAAACGATTGGAGAGCGTCCATCAGCGGTCACTGCGGCCCAAACCATTACTTGCGATGGGAAATTGCTTCTAGTGGCCATACGTAGGCTCAAATTCTCGTATGAGCGTTCGGTCAAGTAAACACGATCGTTTTGAGTGTTTATGAACTGCTTAATTGGGAATTTTTTTTCATCAGAAAACACAATGTTAGGAATTTCGCCACGTTCGTACAAGCGCAATAACTCCTTTGCTCTTTCGCACCGAACTTTTTTTTGTTGAGGTGAAAGATCGTGTGCTTTTTGGAACTTGACCTTGAGCTCATTTTTCAATATGCGTCGAATGCTGTCTTGTGATATTTTCAGTTCTTTGGCCATTTTCTTCCACTTCGACGTGGATTTCGTTCAAGTCGAGCCTTCACTTTCCGAACCATTTCTGGCATTGTTGCGGTCTTTTTGGCCCACCCCCATAGCGTTTTGCAATGCTACCAGCATCATTGTAACGTTTTATAGTGCGATACACAAACATTTTATTCACTTTGAGGTGACTGAGCTCACGAACAATGGCTGGTTGTGATTTTCCAGCCAAATATAACGCAATCTCACTATTACGTTTGAATTCCATCACAGACAAAAAAAATTCAACAAAACTGGGACGCAATTTCTTTGAATTTTTTTATGGTTGCTCGAGATATCGTGACGTAACTTACTCGTCTAAGTTCTGAAAATTTTGGTATGCACCATATGTCATATCTACATATCTCGATTCCTCTCTGATGTTATATAGCCGTTATGTGAACAAAATTATAATACTCTAGTGCACGGGTATAAAACGAAAACGGCAATGTCTACTTTATTGCTTATTATTACATGTTTATACTTTAAACAATTCCGTTATTCACAATTTATTCATTTCTTCAGCAACTTAGGAAATGTGTACAAAGAACGTGGACAGCTGCCAGAAGCGTTGGAGAACTATAGGCGAGCAGTTAGGCTAAAGCCTGACTTTATTGATGGATACATAAATTTAGCCGCTGCGTTGGTAGCGGCTCGTGACATGGAGTCTGCAGTGCAAGCATACATTACTGCATTGCAATATAATCCGGTAACTAAATAATGTAATAAAAATGAATGAAATCTGACCAAATCATATTTTTCAGGATCTTTATTGTGTGCGTAGCGATCTAGGAAATTTGCTGAAAGCACTTGGCAGATTGGAAGAGGCTAAGGTGAGTTACTTTTAATTTTTAACAAAAGTTAAAGTTTGTATGTTTTCTTTTATAGGCATCAAATTTTTAGTTAGTTAACGTTTGATTACACAGGCCGACAAAATTTAACCAACATTCAGACCCAGAAGCCAGACTATATATTTCCGAAGGTTTATGATGCGCTGAATCCAAATTTGGCGTCAGAATTGGTCTATCATCTCTGGGTTATGTGGGTTAGCCTGCTTGCGATATGATAGGGGTGGTTTCTAGGGGTTAGGGCTGTGTGTGACTCGGTACCCAAAGGTTAGATAGTCTAGGGGTGTAGTGAGTCAGCACACTTATGGTGTGAGACAAAATTTTAAGAAAAATAAGACTCAATTCAAGAAATATAGTAATCGACTATATCATGTCTATGTTATCTCAATCTATTTTCAGGTGTAGGAAAATTTAGAAACATGAAAATTTCAAAATGCGATATCTCTGCAAAAAAAAATTATATTTGAGCAAACAAAACGCCATTTGAAAGAAGAAGACTTGTATTTAAAGATGCCATCCTTTAATTTTGGTGAAAGAAAACATCTGCAAGGCTACATAACCTCAAATATGGGCAAAACGGTGTTTTTTGCGCTTTTAGGTTCGGATATCTCAAAAACCCGAGCTGATAGAGCAATTCTGAGGCCAGATTTGGATTCAGCGCATCATAAACCTTCGGAAATATATAGTCCGGTTTCTGGGTCTGAGATGCTGTCGGCCTATGTTATTTTTCATTCACAATAGATATTAACTGTCGTTTTTGCAGTAGTGCCATCAAAAATTCCCCAATCCGCTTAAATTCTGAGAATTAAGTCTAGTTGTCAATCCGCATTAGTTTCACTTAATTCTTGAGCTAATTCCGAATTAAATCGATAATACCGATTAACGCCACCGCCTGTTTATGGCTCTTCTATTTACCTAAAACACAAAAACAAAAAAATTATTCATCAGGATGTAGCTCACATATGTCCCGTTCTAGAATAAAAAAAAAAAGATTGACAAAATGGCGCGGCTTTGAATTTCAGGTTTTCAATAAAAAAAGGAAATAATTGAAATAATAATATGATTTTAGTACTGGCGATAGCCATTGATGTTGTGAATAACATATTAAAATTTCCAACGATTCCGTTCAATAGGTTTTTTTTTACAACACTAGGCCGAAAAAAGTAGTTTTGAGATAATTGAGTTTAAAGTTTTGAGAGTGGCCGCGTGACAAATCTGAGTCTACCAGCTAAAACGGCTATAGAATCAAAAATACTGGGAATATGCTTCCAAAAAATTTGACAGTATATTCTTAACAGCCTATACTTTCGAAAAATAAAAAAAAATCGATTTTTTTGAAAATTCTAGACCACCGGGACCCCTTAAAGAACTTTGTAAACTACGGACCTGGAGCTTTCCGGGACTGAATTTTGTTACACACCGCTTCGAGTTTTTGTTCGGTAACACGAGAGACGTCACTTCACTCGTGTTCAATACAATATGGCAATATATTTTCAGATATTTGAGGAACAATTATGCACAACATGTCATGTACTTGTTTGCCCTAGGAGTACTTCTTTTATATACTCTACTCCAAGCAGCGAAAAATGAAATCCGTTCCACACGCAAATATTTTCTTAAATAAATCCGTACCCAAGAATCCATGAATTTGTCAAACTTTCAGACGTCCTTAGTTGAATGCTAAACAAAGTTCACTAGCTGTACTAAAATATTTGTATTTTGTCACTTTTTAGGCTTGTTATTTGAAAGCTATTGAAACATGCCCAGGATTCGCAGTGGCCTGGAGTAATTTGGGATGTGTTTTTAATGCACAAGGCGAAATTTGGTTGGCAATACATCACTTTGAAAAAGCCGTCACTTTGGACCCCAACTTCCTTGATGCATACATTAATTTGGGAAATGTGCTTAAAGAAGCAAGAATATTTGACAGGTAAGTCTAAACTTTAGCATAGAGAAAATTATAAAATATTATACTAACATTGACTATTTAGTACTTACTTAATTACTCTGGACATAAAGATCTGGAAAAATTTAGGATATTATATATTTTAAAAATTATACTTCTAAATTTAATAATATTTTGATATCAACCAATAAAAAGAAACCAAAAGGATTTATAATTATAAACTTCTACTTTACACATCACAAACAAAAGCTGTAGCTTTGTTAACTGTATTTAGGAGGCTGTAATTGTTTATTTTTGAATAAATTTTTACCATTTTCACCTTCGTTTTTGAATAGTGTCACATTCATAAAATACTACTATTCGTAAATAAAGCACGTACATGCACATATACAAAGTTTGTAAAGCGCTTACACACTGTTTGGGAGCTTCTCTTCCTATTTGTGGTGTACGTCTTGACGGCTTCCATAAATGGAAATACTTAAAGTTTTACGTCGGCTCCGAACAGCAGAAGGGTTTTTATGACGAGCTTTTCATCGCAGAAATACACCCAGAGGTTTGCCACTGTCTGCAGAGCAGCTTTTAGAAAAAAACATTTTCTATCAATTGGTGTTTCGTGCCCGCACCAACTTATTCGACTACGGCGGCGGCTAAAATTTGTTATCAAATGAAGAAAATGCGTGTATATGATTTTTGTTAAATTACACAGTGCGACATTTAAAAACACCTGGCAAGTGATGTTATTTTCCTTGTACATCTAGTCGAGAAAGACAAGAATGGAAAAATACAATTTTTGAAACAGGCCAAATCCTGACTTTCGGTGAAAAACGCGGGTTTTCGTACCTTTACGTACTTATGAGATTCATATAACTTAATTGTTTCCAATTTCTTACCTGTTTTGAAAAGAAGAAACTTGGACATTCAAATGGTGTAATTGTCCTTTTACTGAATTTTTTTTTTAATTATAAATATCCCGATATAAGTAAAGAATACGCACCGGTACGATAAAAAAAACTATGTACGATAGAAATGTTTATGTTGAGGGGAACCTTAGCTTCTACGTCACTTGAGGATTCGGCTGCCGACTTCTGCACGATCATTTCACACACTCGTCCAATCAATCGTTGCTCAGATAGCAACGAAGCAACATGAGTGAAGGTTGTGTTGACTTATTTTCGTATGCTAGCGATATAAACTCGTCCAATCATCAGTCGTTGCTCAGACCGCAACGAAGTGTCATTGGTTGACCTATACCACCAACACAATCTCAGTTTTTTTGTAAACACATCTCAAGAGACTGCAGCTCATCAGCTGGTTCTGCCAAATTCGCTCAGAGCCGAATAACGGTCTGTTAAAGAGCTCACTTTTGAAATCTTTTCATAATGAATAACAACGGTACTAACCCTTTTTTTTGAGAAAATTATGAAAATGGAGGAAATATCAAAGCCCAATTTCAAAAACCATAATACATATATCCGAAACTACTCCACCGCTTTCAAATGCAAATACATCATTGCCAAAGTAATTAAAATTCCTTTCTTGGAACTAGATTTGTGATATATTATTTATTTAATGTTTTAGAGAAAACCAAATTTTTTATGAAAAAATACGAAGAATTTACTTAAACGTTTTTTTTTTGTGTTTGCGCGATTTTCTAGTCGAATATCTCGAAAGGTTATGAATACGTGGATTAAATTTGATTGATTCTCTATGAAAATATGTTAAAACAATTAAATTTTCTTAACTTTTAATATTTTGTTTGCGGGAGACCTTTTGGTGGAAATGCCCATATTCAATTACCTTTCATTTGAAAGATAACCCTGGACTTGGACTTACTCTGACTATGCGAGAAATGCTGTAGATATTCTGCATAAAAAGTTCTATCGAACCTGATTTTTATGGAAGCCGAGGGCGCCTGGTGGCCACAAACCATGTGATCCACTCCCTATAGCCTGAGCAGATCTTAAGATAGCACCACTCGTTGCATTGGTTACATCTGACCAAAGTTGAGTTCGGGTGGAGCCTTTGTAGTTAAACGCACCAGATGTAGATCAGAGTTAAATTCAATGACAGCCCTGAGGAGAAGTGTTTGGTGTAACCTTGCTGAAAAGATTTACTCCAATGATAATAGATTAGGGGTGAAGCTCATCGCACTAAGCAGGATTAGTTTAATGGGGCTGCAGCCCTTGGCCGGGAATAGCTCGTGTTGTTCTGATAAGTCGTCCGTTCCAAAGATCTTCCAAACCGAGGTAAGATGCCCCTGCAAATCTGGAAAGGCTGAGAGAAGAAGCTCATGTGGGTATGGAAATGGAATCCCTGATGTTGGATATAGACAGTGCTGGTGACGCCCTCTCGTTTGCGCCACCCGTTATAAGCATCTGGCTACTCTTCGACAGGGTGAAAGAGAAGAGGTTTTCGAACTTGGAGAGCGGGGACACCGTCCTTGGGGTGCTGGGCAGTATTATCGAAAATAAATAGTTTTCTTATAAATCTTCAGCACTCTAAGGCGGCGTCCACCAACTTACTCCTTGAGCAAGGTGGAGCTGACCTCACTCTGACATCTTCCTTACCGCTAAGCGAATCTCCGATTAGGGGTTCTTAATGCTTACTTCTTTTCTAATGATAGATATATTTAGTTCTATCTCACTGAGCCCCGGTCAAAAAGATTCTTCTACAAGTACATAAACAAAACGGACTAGGATATATACAGAAGAAAACTTCATAACCTGCTCCCGGAAGCACCGGAGGAGAATATAGACATCTCGGGGGGGTCAATCGACGAGGTGGTGGACATTTTTACCTCAGCTTGTAATAATGCCCCTAGGAGCTCATGTCCACTTCGAACACTTTCTAGGAAGAAAAATCCGCCTTGTAGGTCATTAAACTTAGGGATTTGTGCAGACGCCTTTTAATAGGGCTAGACGAGTTAAGCATAAATCAGGATAGAAACTTTATGAGATAAAGCTAGGAATCTATAAGTCCAAAATTAGGAAAGTCGAGAAGGCATCGATTCATGAGACCGCGAGTTTCAAACGAACTCTTTCGAGGAATTCCCACTCCAAATAAGTACTTTAGAGACGAAGTGGGATGTTGGGCAATGAGCAGCGAGGAGTCGCTTGAGTTGTTTCTCGAAGCCGATTTTCGAATCCAGTTTGGATCTTCCAAGCCCTTCAAAACGCCTGGTTCCGATAACATCATAACTGAACAACTGCAGAAGTCTGCGGAGGTATCGTGTCATTGGATGGCCCGTATTGATGGGAGCTGCTTAGGGATAGACTTTATATCAAGGTTTTGGAAGGCTGTGAGGGTTGTTTTCATATCCAAGGCAGGCAAGAGCTCACAAGCGCGCCCTAAGGATTTCGAGCCATTCAGTCTTTTTTCCTTATAACTGAAAGACGGTTTGACCTGCACATAAGGTGTGAAATAAGCCTTTTAAAACAAGAAATCCATTCTGCTGCAGCCAAAGATCATTTAAGTTCATGTCTTAAATTTTCGGCCACAAAAATCGATTCTCATACCTTTGTAGCGCTCATCGTTTACACAAAGGATATACATATGGTATACTCGTATAGCAGCATTTTCAAAGAAAAGTTGGTCAATGATGTCAATGCTCTCAAATCCGCACTAAATTGTTTTTGCCTATTGTAGTTGGTATGAATATTGATTTAATTTTTATTAAAAAAAAATCTAGAATTTGAAATACCCTGCTTATTTATTCTTTCTTATATAACAATTATATCTTTCTAGAGCGGTAGCGGCATATTTACGGGCCTTGAGTTTATCACCAAATAATGCTGTGGTCCATGGAAATTTAGCATGTGTCTATTATGAGCAAGGACTAATTGATTTGGCTATCGATACATATAAGCGAGCAATAGAGCTTCAACCAAACTTCCCAGATGCGTATTGTAACTTAGCCAATGCACTCAAGGAAAAGGGACAGGTAATTTTGTAAGAATATGAAAGATCATAAAAATGTTGTGGAAATCTTATTACGGTTGAGCCTAAACCTGCCATTCTTCTGAGCAAACCATTTAAAATAGCATGCAAGTAACAGATACTATCATGGCCTACAGAAAGTCATCGATAGTTTTCAATACTATCGATAGCGTCCGATGATTTTCAATTTATATTCTAACAGTTTTTTTACTTTTACAAGAGGGTCTTGCAAAAAAAAAGCGATCAGTGTAATTTGACATCACAAGCCACTCCAAATTTTGTCGAGAAAATACTCCAGAAATGCTGGTAAAGAATGCAAATGTAGTTCTTGCCTGCTAATTAGGTATATTTCGTATCCAGGGTCCGGCACTCGAAGAGTAACCAATTAGTTTGGAAAATTACTTTTATTCAATTCAAAGTAAAAAATGTGTGAAAATAATACAAAATTAAAAATCAATTTACTTTTGCTCTATATGACCACCTTTTGCCTTGACTATGGCCTTGGGACGGTCCAGGAACGAATTACAAGCTGCCCGAATGTGACTTTCAGGTATTTTGGCCCACTCGCGGACAATGGCTTTTTTCAGCACCTCGAGACTGGTGAAGCCTTTAGTTCGGACCTTGAGAATAATCCATTCATTCGCGTCTGGTGAATTTGAGAACCATTGTGTGGACGTTATGAAGTTCGGAACATTGTTTTTTAGCCATTCTTGGTTCAATCGAGCTTTGTAAGACGGTGCCGAGTCCTGTTGAAACGTCCATGGTCTGCCACCGAAATGTTTGTCTGACCACGGCTACGAAGCAACTTCCGGAATACTTTCCCCGATAATATTTCACATTTACCTTGACGCCAAGCTCGATGAAAACGATTGGAGAGCGCTCATCTTCGGTTACAGTGGCCCAAACCATTACCTGTGGCGGATGCTGCCTCCTGGTGGCCAATCGATGACTCAAATTCTAGTATGAACGGTCGGTCAAATAAAAGCTATCGTTTTGGGAGCTTACGAATTGCTCAATTTGAAAAATTTTCTCATCAGAAAACACAATGTTCTGAAATTGACCACTTTCGGCCAAGCGAAGCAACTCCTTCGCTCTTTCAAGTCTGACTTGGTGCTGCTTTGGTGTGAGATCATCCGCCTTTTGGATCTTGTAAGGCTTGACTTTGAGGTCATTTTTCAGTATGCGGCGAATGCTACGGTCAGATATTTTCAGTTCTTTCGCCATTTGATTGGAACATCGTCGGGGATTTCGCTCAAGTCGCTTCTTCACTTTTTGAACCATTTCACGTAACGTTGCAGTCTTTTGATGACCACCTCCATAACGTTTCGCGACGCTACCAATATCATTGTAACGAATAATGGTGCGATAAACAAAAACTTTATTTACTTTAAGGTGCTCGAGCTCACGAACAATCGCTGTTTGTGGTTTTCCAGCCAAATAGTTGTATAATGCAATCACACTATTACGTTTGAAATCCCCTACTGATTTTCTTTTTCGCGCGCGCTTATAAACAATACTCTGGACTATCATTTAGCCAACTTACAGACAGATGCCCGTGCATCAGCTATGCAAGCGGTCTGAAATTGGTTACACTTCGAGTGCCTGACCCTGCAGTTTAAGTTGCATTTGAAAAATATTAAGTTTAATTACAAATATATCAGTAGTAAAATTTGCGTTAAATAACTATAGCATTAGGACTTGTTTACAAGTTTTCACAAATCTTATTTAAATTTATTAAGTTTCTTTTATGAAAATATAGTTCATTCCCCTACAAAAAACGTACAAATCTTAGTTTCAAACTTTGTTCAAAATTAAAAAAATTTAACAAATTTTCGTCAGAATTAAAAAATTTCAGGTACGTAGTTTAGAACTCATTGAATTTTTTTATAATAAAATTTAAAAATGTTGATTAAGAAGTGTCGAATTTCGAAGACAATTTATTGTAATTTTTTAATTTGCATAAACTTTCAAACTGTTTTGCATAACTTTCATTTATATTGTTTTTGCAAGAGGTTTAACTATAGTTTCATAAAATAAATTTTTTAAATTAAATAAGAAACACACGTATCAACGCTTGTCAATAAGTCCTAGCGCTATTGTTTTTTAACGCAATGTATATCGAATCGAGCCGTTAATTACACTATCCAACAGTTTTTTGCGAAATTATTTTAATTTTGGAATTCCTCAGGATTAATGCGTAGTTTTTCGTAGAGAATATGAAATTCTCCGTGCTGTTTTGTGCTTTTATTTGTGGAATTATGCCGTTCATCTTTATTCCTCTTCATTTTCATCAAATGCAAATTTTAAACGAAGAATTTCGATTGATATCAAATATATTTTTAACAGAACAAAATGCAATTTCACTCGGCGATCGCAAAACCTTTGATTAACGCTATACTCCATGCTTTACTGTGTTTCCATTGAGTCTTTTCCCAAGACTTTGTTCGTCGTTTCACCATGTTCTCTGCCTTTCGGAGCATTTATGCAGAGCTATAAAAGTATAGATCTCAGTACTAGTTCTAGTTTCAAATCGAAAAAATTAGTAACACCAAAGAAGAAATGTTGTGGTTGTCTTCAAGTACAATTCCTTATTTAGTTAAAAATACACAGGAAGCAAATTTTATGCACACTCTATTAATGAAGAAAGACAGAAATTCGGCGAATTCCATAATCTGTACGAAACTTTAAGATTGTATATCCCGTCAAATTTTTTGAATTTGTATATGCGAATGAATATCAACATGTTTGATTACATTTTGTTAAAAATTTAAGAAAAGCTTCAAAAAAGATGGTACAATAGTCACCATAGACCCATTTCACCTAAAAAATTATTAAGGATAACCATAAGGTAAGTTGTAAGTATTTATTTGAAAATAATTAACATAAATTCGGGAATTCGTAAGTAGCAAAATTAAAAACAAAAAAAAAACATAATAATGATTAAGAGAGGGTGAAGTTCTAGTCTACATCCCGCTTAGTTAAGTACTGTTTTGTTAGTTTTTTTATGTTTTGGGCATTTTTGTTTTTTTGCATATAACGCATACAAAAATTACAAAAAATATACGGCTTGCAATTTATTTTGCTAAAATAAATGAGCAATAAAACTGCATACCTTAATATTTAAAAAATGTATGCTAACGAAAGGATTACAGAACATTCTTGAACTTTCTCTTACGTAAGTTGGTGCGAATAGAAGGTGCAACAGAGTTCCACGTACATAAAGAATTGACGAAAAACAACCTTGTAGCAGAGGTTGGATAATTGTATTTAACATAGATGCAATCAGATCATTCAGTCTAACCAACTTTGTGAGTTTCTGGTAAAGATAAATAGGGGTCTTAACCAAAATAAGCCGGAATTGAACAAGTGGTAAAGACTAAATTCTATAATATTTAAATCGAATTCAAATGAAAAAGGGTGCTAGTTTTATTAATTAGTTATCGAGATTCTCGATTTACCTAAAATTGGGCATGGTCCGCATATTTGTATCAAACTTGAGTAATTCTGCATCACGTTTTGCTCTTTTGAAAATTATTATTATATTGGAGGTGGCTGTGGTTATTGACCCACTTCAAGATCAACCTAGCTTGGACTAAGAGTCACAGTTTCATTTAAATGTATTAATTTTTGCGCAAGTTATCGTGCGCACGGATGGACAGGCTTGGCTAAATGGACTTCTCTCTATATATCTTTATGTCATTACATACAACTGTTATTTGAACAAAATTATATTGTTGAAGTGCGCGGGTATAAAAATACAGTTCTTCGCTTTGGTCTATTTAGATATTCCCAATAACCACGATCTATAGCTAATGGTTTACTTCCATTTTGCAAGCCCGTACACAAAGTGAGTAACCATCTCTGTTTCCGCCAAAGTCTCGTGATGCACTAGTGACTAGAGTAATTTGTTGAGCTTCGCTCACATCTTCGTCGGACTGAACCTCATCTGGCGAAAACCCCATAAAAACTAAATAAACTTCCTTAGCTCTAGCTCATCTATTTTTATATAAGGAAGAGTGCTAAAAACTGTTATTCGTAGCAAAACATGCATGAATAAATGAACACTTTTTCTTCATTAGAGAATTTCGTTCATCATCGTTACTTAGGAAAGCATGTGATTATGCCTAAGTTAAACGTTTTTATCAGACCTGCAAAAATTTTACTTAACTGAAGTTACTTACCTGTACAATATTCTAAATGGAAATTTTTTGTAAAATGGAAATTCTCTCTTAAGTAATACTTTTAGAGAAAAGCACATATATCGATGGTCTGGAGAGATTAAGAGCAAACCGCAGGTCCGGGGAGAGCCTTCCTTGTCTAAGCAGTTCATCAGCCCGCGAAGTATCAATGGCAATGAACCGTTATTAGCTTGATCTCATAATCAAAGAGATGTTGTTGTAGCAGCATAAACATTCCCCATGCATATATGAGGAATGTTGCTGAAGTGACAGTCCTTGGCCGGATATAAATGCGGGTCGTTCTGGTTACGTAGAACCGACTGTCGTGGGAACGCACAAACAAAGAGTCTTAATTGTCGCTTCAAGTTCAGGCATTGTTTTCAGTAGTGAGGAAGAAGGAAACAGAGTTTTACCCTTGCAAAATCTACACTAAAACCGAAAATGAAGTTTTTTTTTTATTTCTGATCTTGATTTTCTAGAAAAGTAGTTATAAATTGATCTGTACTCTTAAGGGGTTAATATTAGTAAAAAAGGACTATACAATTGAAAAAAAAAGTTTAGCTTGGCAATAAATAAACTCACGATGGGGATTAGGATATAAGTGATGAAATGTAAACAAATATTTAAATATATTGAAAATTACTATAACTTACTCATAGATTCAATTTATTTGCAGGTTAAAGAAGCAGAAGATTGTTATAATACGGCTTTACGTTTATGCCCAAACCATGCTGATTCCCTAAACAACTTGGCTAACATTAAGCGTGAACAAGGCTATATTGAGGAAGCCACTCGCTTATATTTAAAAGCTCTTGAAGTATTTCCAGATTTTGCAGCTGCACACTCTAACTTAGCTTCGGTTCTTCAGCAGCAAGGAAAATTAAAAGAGGCTTTAATGCACTACAAGGAAGCCATTCGCATCCAGCCAACCTTTGCGGACGCATATTCTAATATGGGAAATACCTTAAAAGAGCTTCAGGATATTAACGGTGCTCTACAATGTTATACACGTGCAATTCAAATAAATCCAGCCTTTGCTGATGCACATAGCAACCTGGCGAGCATACATAAAGATTCGGGAAATATTCCAGATGCCATACAGTCATACAGAACGGCACTGAAATTAAAACCAGATTTTCCCGATGCTTATTGCAATTTAGCTCATTGTTTACAAATTGTATGTGATTGGACCGATTATGATGCCCGAATGAAAAAACTTATAAGCATTGTAGCAGAACAGCTTGAAAAAAATCGTTTACCATCTGTTCATCCACATCATTCAATGTTATATCCACTATCTCATGAATTCCGCAAAGCTATTGCCACTAGGCACGCAAACCTGTGCTTGGAGAAAATTCATGTATTACACAAACCACCATACAAGTTTTCGCGTGAGTTACCTGCTGATGGTAGATTACGTATTGGCTATGTGAGCTCAGATTTCGGCAATCATCCTACCTCTCATTTAATGCAATCAATCCCAGGCCTTCATGATAAATCACGCGTTGAAATATTTTGTTATGCCTTGAGCTCCGACGATGGGACAACCTTCCGATATAAAATCATACGTGAAGCCGAACATTTTGTGGATTTGTCGCAAATTCAGTGCAATGGTAAAGCTGCCGACCGCATATTTTCTGACGGGATTCACATATTAGTAAACATGAATGGATATACTAAAGGCGCCCGTAATGAAATCTTTGCACTACGTCCTGCGCCAGTGCAAGTTATGTGGCTGGGATACCCTGGTACTAGTGGCGCTAGTTTCATGGACTACATTGTTACTGATCCTGTTACTAGTCCAATGGAGCTTGCTTCACAATATAGTGAGAAACTTGCATATATGCCGAATACATACTTCATAGGCGATCACAAGCAAATGTTTCCCCATCTTAAAGAACGTATTCTTGTATGCGATAAACAACAGTCTTCTGTAGCAGACAATATCGCAGTTATTAACGCTGCAGATTTATCACCTTTAGTAGAAAGTACAGATGTTAAAGAAGTTCGAGAAATAGTGAATGCGCATAAACCAGTAGAAATTACCCATAAAATTGCAGAACTCCCAAATACTACTCAAATTGTATCAATGATTGCTTCCGGTCAAGTCCAGACCTCTCTTAATGGTATTGTTGTTCAAAACGGGTTAGCAACAACACAAACAAACAATAAAGCCGCCACAGGAGAGGAAGTTCCTCAAAATATCGTCATAACAACTCGGCGCCAATATTTATTGCCGGACGACGCTATAGTGTATTGTAATTTCAATCAGTTATACAAGATAGATCCACAAACTCTACAATCATGGGTTTCTATATTAAAGAACGTGTCAAAGTCAGTACTATGGTTACTGAGGTTTCCTGCAGTAGGAGAACAGAATATAAAAAAATCTGTCGAGGCGTATGGTAAGTAAAAGATAATTTGATAAATAGCTTTACTTCTCATTAAACACTGCGCTTCTTATGAGGTCCATGTTTAAATGATTATAAGAAAGTAAGTAAAATGAGTATAATCCTACGTCGGAGGTGTGGCTATTATAAAACGTGTCTGAAGGCGTAAAACATTTTATTCTGATTTCATACATATGTATTTACTTATAAATACCTTCTTCCATCAGCTTCTTCAGGACCTGTGTCGCTTTCTCATTCACGGCTTCAACAGACTCAAATCTTTTTCCTTTTAATATTTATTTCGACTTGGACACATTGAAATCGCACGACTCAAGAACCAATGAAGAGTATGAGTGATCCAAAATTGCGATGATGTACTTGGCTAGAGACGTCTTGATAATAAGGCAATGCGGAAGGAGCTTTTGAATTTTCTTGGTGTCGAAGGCTAAATTTTTTCCTCTTTTTCACGGAGTTCAGCAAGAATGTGAATATAGTAATGTTGACTATTAGTTTGAGTGTGGGACTTCGTCTAGTATTGACCAGTAGTCCCCGTGTTTTAACATAACATTGGACACATCGCTGTATTTCGTTTCCTTGAACTGAAGTGTAACATTATTTGTGATTCCACAGCAACTATTACGAACTTTGAGCAATTGAAAATCTGTACGATTTGTTATATTTAGTTCGACAATAATGGAGGCCTTAAAACACCTTTAACAGCGTTTTGTCAGATCGGTTGCATTTTTCGAAGTAACGGTTTTTGAAAATTTCCCTTGGGGCCGTTGAGGGTTCTCTTAGAAACAACCTTACATCACAAATTTTGAAATAGAGGGTCTTTTAAATTTTAATGCATTTGTACTTATATATAATATACGATGGAAACAAAATGTTCAATACATTTTAATGTATTTTTTATATTTTTTCATTTATTTTTAATTTTTATTTTTAACAAATTACTAAATTTAACTGTTTTGTAGGTATCTCCCTCAGTTTTAAAGCTGTTCTGTAAAATTTACTCAGTACTTTTTTTCTATATAACCTCTATTTCTGAAAATCATCAAGAGTGAATCACTTGTTAAAAGGTTTTTTTAAATGAGCTTGGATACCGTTATCTCGAAAACTGGATCCAATCTGACGCCAATGGATATAGAAGGTCCCAATTAAGTGATATCAAAACTTTACCCAAAATAAAGTTTTAAATCCGTTATTAGTTATTTTCAAAGATAAGAAGAAGAAAAAACTGTAACAGTAAGAACAATCTATTTTTTTCATAAATAACTGCAATTGCATTGAATATAATGTAACTTTTACTTTTTTTCTAAAAAGTGGCTTAAATTCTTTCTAAAATTCCCTTCTACTAATATTTCTATCTTTATCTATCAGCATGTTCATGTTAAATAAGTTTTTGAAATTAATAGTTTATTTTATGTTTTAAAGGCCTTTCTGCTGATCGAATAATTTTTTCGAACGTGGCTGCAAAAGAAGAGCACGTCCGCCGTGGTCAGTTAGCTGACATCTGCCTCGACACACCGCTTTGTAATGGGCACACCACATCTATGGATGTTCTATGGACGGGAACACCTGTCGTCACGTTACCAGGAGAAACATTGGCATCGAGGTAAGTATTATTATTTAAATAAGGAGTTCACTTGATAGTTTTGGCGATAAAAACTCACCATATCTGTTCAGGTTAAGTAGGCGGCCCAATGTGCTTAACAAATAACTGTATAGTTTTTCAACGAATCCTCAAGTGAAATAATGCCTTAATGCCACTAAAAAAATATTCTTTAGCCTTCTCTTCAAAATAGTTATCTAAAGCCGTCTTCATCTCAGGCCTCGCTTGCCTGTTGAAATAGCTGAGCTAAACTAAGTAATTATTTTAAGACTAACTCCAATGTGGCCAGTTGATGTCGCCGAGACGGCTGATAGCGCGATTAGTAAACTTAGCCCATGAAAGATCGACAGTGGCATGACGCGCAATTCTGCTGGAACCAAATATCGTCCAAGTCCATGTCTTCGATTTATTTATTTATTGTTAAAGTCAAACATACAACCATAGGTTATTTTTACAATGATTGACCTTAAGAATAGTTTACATAAAAGGATTAACAGTAAAATCAAAATTAAAATTAAAATTATAGCTAGTGGTAAAGAAGTTGAAGTTGGAGAAGGTATTAAAAAAGGCAAGGTAGCGAAACAATTTATTTTTGAAGCACGAGCTTTCTTTTATGCGTTTAATTTTGTAAGGTAAGGTATTCCACAGACGGACAGAGAACACAAAGTATTGACGTTCAGTCACCAAACAACTGTATTTCATCGGGACTATGTTTAACGAACGGCAGGACTTTGAAAACATAAGTCGATATTTAAGGTACCTGGAGTAAAACTAAACATTTAAACCTAAGTAAGTCGTCAAAAGATACGGAAGCAATTTTTTTCGCAAAAACAGAAATATGATCATAACGTTTTTACAGTAGACGTATATTACAATGTTGTTATACAAGACATTAACCTTTATTACGACACACACTGTCACAAGGAGTATATAACTCACAACCACTGGTATAAAATGTTGAGTTGTCCATAAATTTCGGAGCATACCATAAACTTTACCTATGGCAATAAAGATGTGGTTGCTCCATGTCAAAGTTCTATTAATTGTAACGCCTAAATTTTTAACAATGTCCACACATTTAATCAAAGCGTCATGTAGTTTGACTTCTGTATAGCCATCGAGCTTGATATATTTTTTGTATATAACGATACATTGGGACTTATCAGGATTAAGAATTAATCCGTTGTCAGAAGCCCACTTGCTTGCAATTCTCTGTGGCAAAAAAAAGTTTATCATCCATTATCATTCAATTTGTTGTTTTGTAAGAAGCCTTAAAACACTGGAAACAAAATTCTTGTGTCGTGACGATAATGAGCGAGAACGCTTATGTTTGAATCGGCTATAAAAAAAAACGAATCAATATTTTTTCAAACTTTTTTTATTTTGAAGATTGAACATTGTCATTTATGAATAAAAAATAATATCGTTCAAATGACTGCCACGACTGGCTTTACAGTAGGTCATTCGATCAACCCAATTTTTAAGCACATTTTCGATTGTTTGGGCTCCAATTTCATGAATGGCAACTTCGATTTCGTGTTTTAAAGCATCAATCGTCTCTGGATGGTTCGCATAGCATTTGCCCTTAACGGCTCCGCACAAGAAATAGTCCAACGGGCTTAAATTACAGCTCCGAGGCGGCCAATTGATATCGGAATTTCGGCTGATTATTCGGTTTTCAAAAACGGTAGCCGTCATGTTGAAACCAAATGTCGTCCATGTCATCCTCTTCAATTTTTGGAAACAACTCGTTGAGCATGTCACGGTAACGCTCGCCATTTACTGTAACCGAGACTCCTCGCTCATTTTCGAAAAAAATTGCCCGATGATGCCGCCAGACCAAAAACCGCACCAAACAGTGACTCGTTGTGGATGCATTTGCTTTTCTACAGTAACGTGTGGATTTTCTGAGCCTCAAATTCGACAATTTTGCTTATTGACGTAGCCACCGATGTGAAAATCAGAAAAGAAGAAGAAGACTCACCACTTTGGAAATAGGTTTTCAACATTTCCCAATTTTGTTCAAGCGTATAGCGTCCCATTTCGTAAATGTCAAACCTTTAAGTAAATTATGAACACATTTGACATGTCATTTCTGTTACCATTCTCAAAAAATAGGTGGTTCAAAAAGCAAACGTTATATGGCCCACCCTGTATTATTCCCCCGAAATCTGTTCATGCAAGTTCAGGTACTTTTGCTAAAGCTAAAAACGTTTGAAGATTTAGCTTGCTTAGGGATTATACTGCTGTCCGTAATCTAATACAGAAGTTGAGCGTGTTTTTAATACCATGAACATTTTTAGAACTAAAAACAGTAACCGCGTGTCATTGATTTCCATTAACTCATTACTACATATTAAAAAAAATACAAACTATTGCTACGGCAGATATCTACAAAGTACTTGATGAAAATTGCATCTCCATCAATTGCATCAACGTTTATACATATGGTATACTCTCAAATCAGTTTTGTGGCCAGAAGTCCAAAATAATGATGACAGTATTATCTTTAATCTCAATCTGTGATTTATATTACTTTTATACTTGAGACTGATTGGTTCAGCATACAAACAGTATCGAATACACTTAACGCTTAAATGACACCTAATCCTCCTAAACTTACGAGCTCGTAAACCAGCTGTAAAAATTTATATGAGAAGTGGTTTACATAAATTATGTATTTTTGAGCGCAGTTTTGGTGGGGGTAGAGAGCTAACCTGTCTTGCGTTTTTTCTAGGGTTTTAAAGCTTTTTCGAATCCAAAATTTTACAATATTCCCCAGACGGTAACAACGAACTCGTTCAACATTTCTTGAGCGAATGCATAATAATACACTCGGGAGATATGTTATATGAACAGAAGCTTGAGTAATTTTTTAAGAGTGACAAGGTTTCCCAAATTAAGTTATGTTACTCCAATCCCAGTATAGCCACTAGGTAGTGCAGGTGCACCCCAAGCGCTAATACTTCTGAGTCACTATGGAAGCATTGTAACCAACTAACCATTATACTTATAGTATGTACTTATTGAAATACTCCCAAGCAGTAAAGCAAATACCAACAAATAATATCAAATTGAAGATTGAAGATATTAAGAGAGCCGGTCTACCAAAGTAGATCGGGAGGGCTGCCCATTAACCGAATCATATGTAATTGAGTTTTAATTGCCCAAAGTACAGGAATCTTAATGATACCACTTAATAATATTTTTATATTTATTATTGTTTTGTTTACAGAGTTGCTGCATCACAATTAGCTACGTTGGGGTGTCCGGAACTTATAGCACACACAAGGCAAGAGTACGAAGATATTGCTATTCGATTAGGCACCGAGAGAGAATATCTAAAAGCGATGCGAGCAAAAGTGTGGAAGGCACGAGTGGATAGTCCATTGTTTGACTGTAGCCAATACGCTAGAGGGTTAGAAATGATTTTTAAACGAATGTGGGAACGTTTTACAGCTCATGAACTCCCAGATCATATATCTGCAGTGGCAGACAAGTGAATCTTCTATGAGTATATATTTAAATATTTATTATTTTACGAACGCGAAGATAAAAATCAAATGTTATATATAAAACAATTTGATGTATTTAAAAAAGAACAACCAATAAGTTTTTGTCATTTCCTAATAGAAATATGTATGAATATTGCGTAAATACGATTTTTATTTTCAAAGGAATCAATGCATATTCCTAATGTAAGTATGTAAAAACCCAACATCTATCACAGTAAAGACCTCAATATAAATTTAAATTGCAGAAAAGCTTTTGAATAATTTTTGTGGCGCCATTCTACACCTTTATTTGCAAATTTATTCCGCTTTATGCAGAGTGCTCTACTTTCGGTTTGTTTCTCGAAAATTTTGAGAACTAACTTTTTTTTATATCGTTACTATAAACACCATTTATGTACTTAAATTAAATAATTTCATAAAATCTCTTAAATGATGATCCAGAAAATATCAAAAACTATAAGGTTGTTATATAATATATAAATGGAAGCGATTTGGGAACAAAACGAAAGCAACAAGTTCGCCATTCCATAAGGAAATAGGCCGAAATATTTTCAACATGCTGAACCAAGGAAGTGGCCATTTACACAGGGAAATATTTGGAAGGGAAACATTTTGTTCGTGGGAGAAGGACGGCCGCGGGCAAGAGAGGGGATTTTGTCTCCTGTACTGGCGACACGCTTTGCGCTTCTTATTCGTGTTTCCAATCTTAAAACAATTTTTGATAGTTGCTTCATTTGTTTTCTTCTTTTATGGGAGAAAGTTCTGAGTCCTGTGTTGGTTTTAAATCAAACGGAAGAAATAAACGATGACAAACATCAAAATGCTGCTTGGGAAATGCAGTATTATTTTTCCTAGTAAAGTTGGGCATGTTTATGTTGAATTCTATTTTTCCCCATTTCTATTTAGATACTAAAGTTAATTATTTATATATGAAGTATTTTTAATTTACTTTTATTTTTATTCATTTACAAAAATTTATATATATCTATATATTTAAACAAAAAAAAAAAATTATTTAGTATTTAATCAGTTTGGCATCCGCATTGAAATATTTAAGAAACTGTTGACGAACGTTCTCCGCTTTACATGTTATCGGGTTGTAGAATATATCAGAACCAGAAGATGCTAAAGTAGTAAACGCCAAAATGTTGCCGAATACAATTGTGCCCGTGTGACCGCGAATGAAACATGAAAAGAGAATTTCCAGTGGCTCCCTTCCAGATGTCTCCGGGTGTAAATCGGCACATCGATTACCAGTTTGCTATTTATTTATGGTGAAAAGGAGATTTATGAGGGAATTTTTGGCTGCCACTTCACTTGAAGATTCGGCTGCCGAATTCTGCACGATTATTTCACATGTACTCACTCACACTCGCCCAATCAGTCGTTGTTCAGATAGTAACAAAGCAACATAAGTGAAAACTGCGTTGATT
Source organism: Anastrepha fraterculus (assembly GCA_037575425.1). Lineage (NCBI taxonomy): Eukaryota > Metazoa > Arthropoda > Insecta > Diptera > Tephritidae > Anastrepha > Anastrepha fraterculus. Next base: position 20,020 of record JAYXIM010037277.1, on the reverse strand, counting down.
TGTTTTCGTATATCACTAACTCAATCTTTCCGCCAGGCGAAACCTGCACCTTCACATATGGTGAAAAGATTTCAAAGGTGAGCTCTAGAGTAACAGACCGTTATTCGGCTCTGAGCGAATTTAACAGAATCAGCTGATGGGCTGACGTCACTTGAGGTGTGTTTACAAAAAAACTGAGATTGTGTTGGTGGTATGGGGAAAAAAATTAACCAATGACGCTTCGTTGTCATCTGAACAACGACTGATTGGACGAGTGTGTGAATAGAAGCATCTCCGAGCCAAACGGGGAAAAAATCTGAGCCTCGAAGGGATCTGGCGAGAATAATAAAGAAAATCCTCCAAGCTGGACGGGCAAATCAACAGCTCCACGTATTTATACTATATTTAAGGCGTAAAATAAATACAGGATTACTCTACCACTCTGCAAAGTTTTAAAATTTATTTATAAGCGGGGAAGCGGTCTGACAAGCACAACCACCGAATGCCGAATTACTAACAAAAGCAGGCATGGCATATGACTTAGGAATAATAATATTAATATGACTAACGAAAGTAATATTTGAGTCAAAAATTACACTCGGGTCTTCAATTTCATTTACGCACAATAAGGGCGACATAGAAATGTGATATGAAAGTGAGAGGCTAATAGGATGTTTATCGCAAATATGGATTTCCCGGTGGAGGTAATTTTGGGTGTGGACAGAACGCACGTAAAGAAGTTTCAAAGTCTAAAGATAGACAGGAGAAATACCAGCAGATGTGTGTACTATTACTGGTAGATGCCATTAGTATTTGCAAACATCGATGTTTTTTCCCTGAGGTTCTATATTTTTCTCGACTTTCCCGTCACTTAAAACAAACGGAGAAGCAAAGTAAGTAAAAACCACAAATACACTTTATAAGCATATTGGTATTGGCAATGCTTGCGCTTTGAAGAATGGTAATGACGATGGTAATTATCCGGGCATATGATAAAAGTCGCGTGATTCTTCTCTGAAACTGAATTACTAATCGTGCGAATAGTTAAAAGAGGTGATGGAATTGCGAGTTGTGAAAGTTCGAACTCGATTCAAAGCCAGCTGATTGAAAATAAGTTCGGATTGTCACATGGGAGTAAATCGAGTTATTTCATTATATACGATTTACATAAAAAAAAAATAAATAATTGGCGCGTACACTTCTGTTAGGTGTTTGACCGAGCTCCTCCTCCTATTTGTGGTGTGCGTCTTGGTGTTGTTCCACAAATGGAGGGACCTACAGTTTCAAGCCGACTCCGAACGGCAGATATTTTTATGAGGAGCTTTTTCATAGCCGACTCCGAACGGCAGATATTTTTATGAGGAGTTTTTCATGGCAGAAATACACTCGGAGGTTTGCCATTGCCTGCCGAGGGGCGACCGCTATTAGAAAAATGTTTTTTATTAATTTTCCTTTCACCGAGATTCGAACCAACGACCTCTCTGTGAATTCCGAATGGTAATCACGCACCAACCCATTCGGCTACGGCGGCCACCCGATTTACATACATGTATATAAGGGTATTTTTAAGAGCTTGAGAATTTAAAATGATAATGCGGAACAGAAATAGTGTTGGAACGAATTTTTGGATATGTCCGTCGCGATTACGAGTTACATTTTCCATTCGAACAGTGTAATTTTTGACTGCTTTTTCCAATAAATCTGAACTAAAAATCTAAATGAGCCAAATCAGCAAAAATGCGACGCAAACGATGGTAATAATTTGAGTTCACTTCTTGCACGAGCTGTATTTATAGGCACATAAGCCAAGATCATTATGTAAAATTTTCGACGTGATCGAAGGACAAATGCCAACAAATTGAGAACGACGACGAATCAACATTTCGGTGTCTTGTTCAACAAAGTAAATTTCCACAATTTTGAAGCGTTGTTTTGCACGTTAAACGATCCATGATGACTTGCCAAACCTTTCTGAAAAGGAATGTCAACCCAGTTCACCATTCCCAGCTGTCAAACCATAGTTATAGATAGTTCTATTGCAGCAAACACACAAAAAAAAAAAAAAACACCCGATGCATATATTCTAAAAAGTTTCAAATAAAAATCGGCATATTATCTCGTTTTCAAAACAAAATTTATCTTTAAATTAACAAATTGAAATGCAGTAACGTGTGAAATACATTTTAAGCTTTCATTCGAAATTTAAAAATTTCGCTTTTAAAAAATGGTCGATCGAAAACAAATAAAGTGCGTTCCGTAACTCAGCACAGGGTCTTATTGACAAGTGGATGTTTCCTTCCATATAAAACAACTATCGAGCATTCGTTTTATGGAGAACATGCCCAAGACAATCGCAAAAAAAGATTGTCTTAAATCATAGCGGTGCTTCAGCTATTTCAAACTTTTACATTATTATGCTATAGAATTGCTATAGAATTTCATACTTGAAATTTTTCTAAAATTTCTGATTAAAAAGTTTCAAATTTAAATTCATTCCGAGATGTCACTCTACGGATTTCGAATTGACGTTCATAGCTATTCGAATTCAGCAAAGCGAATTTATTAAAGGTGGTTTCGGTAAACCAACTGATTTGTTTTTCTATTTCTTTAACTGTATCAAGCCGTTCCATTCACACGTTTCAAACGTTGTTGCTGGTCTGTTGCCACCACATTTAATGAACGCGCCTCGGAATGCAGTGATGCAAATTGTGTAGAGTTGACGAAAACGAAGCTACGATCGATTCAGTGATAATAAAGTTGATTACACAGGTCTGCATGGTTTATTTTTTTATATGAGACTGTTTTCGATGTATTTTTTATGCTGAGCATGATTCCACGATGGTTTAAAAAAAGGGGCGTAAAAAATCATAAAAACGTGGTGCTGGTTGTTTTAATCCCCACTTATTTTAAAAAACATCACATGCCAGATAATCATAAATACTTATAAATATATACATATGTACGCATTAAAAAAAACTTTACATTAGCTGTGCATATACTAAAAAAATACCTATAACCAGTAAATAAAAGTTGATTTGAGCTGCAACTATTTAATAAGCTTTATACGAATTTTTAGTGCTGCAAATACAAATGAATTCGCCTTGGTCTGGTTTGTTTTTTAGGGGACGTTTCTTGGCGAATAATAAGTCGAAGAAGAGATTATATATTTGTTTTGTTAACTCATCTGTTTGGTAAACAATTTATTTGATAAGCAACTGATCGGGAAATTATACTGAACCTAGAAAACACAAAAGTGAGTACGTAAAACCGGATTCATAAGTGAACGATATGGAAGATTTGAATACCTAAATAAAGATCGTTCCCACACATGCAAATCGAAAGCTATGTATAAATGTGTGTATAGCTGTGGATTTGTCTAACATTTTAGCGACGTAGCACTTACATACATACTCGTACATATATGTATGTAATGGGAATTCATAAAAGAAAATTAGTTATCGGAAAACCAGGAACATAGCCGAGAGAGTTAATCATGCAGACTTGAGCCATATAAAAATTTTAAAGTGGAGAAGATGTTAATGTCAGGAGATCGAATTTTGACTTTCGCAAAATTATTAACTGGTTAAAAAAATAAGACATGCATGAACCGCAGGGAAAGGGTGTTAGGGTAATTATGTAGAAGAGCGGCCCTTCAGAAAATCAATATTTTTGTAAAATTTTTTCAATGATATCAATAAAAATGTATTGTAAAAGAGTGTTTAAGGAGTTCTACGCAAAAATACTGTGGATTGCGTAGCCGGAGTTGGACTGATGAGGGTTATTTTTTTGAAGCGCGGCCGAAGGCCGCCCACGCAAAAGGAGTTCTACGCAAAAATACTGTGGATTGCGTAGCCGGAGTTGGACTGATGAGGGTTTTTTTTTGAAGCGCGGCCGAAGGCCGCCCACGCGAAAAGGAGTTCTACGCAAAAATACTGTGGATTGCGTAGCCGGAGTTGGACAACATTTCAAAACACTTATATAATGTTCAAGCGGTAATTCTTGTTGTGTCGCCCGCCGGATTTGATATTCATATTAACAGTAAATCCTACATAAAAGTATAGTTCCCCCGATCTTAAACACTCTTTTACAATACATTTTATTGATATCATTGAAAAAATTTTACAAAAATATTGATTTTCTGAAGGGCCGCTCTTCTACATAATTACCGGTGTTAGTTGACTGTTTTGATGTGAACTTTTGAAGATGTGGTTACTTAAGCCCACTCAAGTCGAATTTATTATAGGTGACAGCAACCACATATAAGTAAAACCCTACATGTATTTGTTGTTGCGTTTGGTCCAAGCATCACGTCAAAATCAGTAATCAAATGTAAACATACGAATGTAAACATACCAATACATACAAACAAAGCATATCATTTTGACGTAAGCCATACCTACGGCGAAAAATTCAGCTGGGTGAATGCTGTCACCTATAATAAATCCACCTTGAGCCCACTAATATGAACGTAATAGAGCTGTCACAATGGCTCTTTAGCATTCGTTGCGGCAACGTTTTTGACTGATGTGACGTGTAAAACGTTCCGTGGTACCACAGAGTATTGCCGCATATATGTACATAAAGAAAGAAAACAATATATGCTTTTATTGTGGAAGCAAATATTATATTTCGTTGTGTATAAACAGGTTTTTGTTGGTTGTGAAATATTATATATAAAATTAATGCTTATTGAAGCGAAATAGGGTTTTAATAGAATTTATAGTAGTCGTGGACGGTGACTGCGACCATAATTCTGGGATCGGGAAGCACAATCGTTTTCAAGATAACTAGAATTTGAATTGACTCAATTAATTTAAATTCTATTTATTTTTTGTATTCAATTTGATATAACAAAAAACCACCACATAAAAATTTGGGCGACAAAATTCCTCTTCTTTAAATAGTTGTCATTTTCGCCGGACTTGCCATACGGCAAAAGTAGAAAGTTGCCAGGTTTTTCGCAATCCGGCTTGGCGTAGGGCACCTATGTGGGGCCGTCGACTAAAAACCATATAATCTGTTTAGCTTTTTGTCGATTTTTTAACCGTAACGCACCCATTGTGATGGGCCTATAACTCCGTAAATTATATTTGGGTCGGAACACTGCATCATGATATTTACTAATCGTGTAGGGTGAAATATTGATGGAGCGTGATGCGGATCGCACTATATTTAATAATTCACAGATCTGGATCACATAATAAATTATGAGTTCATCAGTATGCGTCGTTTTTCCATGATTCCTTCCATCCAAGGCGAGCCTATTAAAGGTGGTGTTGGTAAATCAGCTGAGTTGTTTTTTTTTCTTTCGCCGTGTCCATATGCCTGTCAGCTCAGAATGAAACAAGGCGAATTCATTATTTGTTTTCTAGTTTCTCAATACTTTGCTTTGACAATCAAACGTACAGAGCAGTGTTGTTGGTCTTGTGCCACCACCTTTAATAAATGCGCCTTGCTTCCATTCAATTCCTTTAACTTACCGTGTCGACTATAATAAGCGACTAAATCTATTTGGAATCATTTATTTAAACATTAGAAACTTTTTGAATTTTCCTGTTAAATTTTTCAAATTTTGAAGCGTATCATCAATATCAAATTTGTTTGGTCAATCCAAATATACATACGTGTAGCGTTCGCCTTAAGGGAGTACCATGTAAATGAACATTTAATAGGAGCCTTACACTTTCAAGTTGGTTGATCAAAGTACATCTTTGTATGGGTTGCTCTTGCAAACATTAAACAACTCATCAAACTACAGTTCCTCGTTTACGTTCAAGTTTTGTATAATACAAGATAATCAACCAGAGTGATAAAGGTGCTTGAATTGAATATATTGCTTTGGCATATTGGTTGAGACCTGGTTAAAGAAACAACACAGCTCCCAAAACAGGTCAAACGACAATTATGTTTGACGAATATCAAAACAACTTAAATATTTTGTCAAACATTCATGAAACTTGAAGCAACGGTTGCAGCAACGTGTTGCCTTTGTTTAAGAAACACGTTGCGACCGTTGCTTCAATCTCAGTATTGTGTATAACTGTGGTGCAGGAAAGGTACAAGCGGAAGATACGTAAAATTAAATTTTTTAAATGATCGACGAAATGCGTAAAATGTACTTCTCTTATGATAATCTGACGAACTTTTATACGAAAATGCAGTCCGAAGATTTGCAACATCAGATCGAGATAAGAATTGCTCGAGTCCAACAATGTGCCGCTTTCAAAAAAGTCGAGTTTTCGAACGAGAGACGTGTTCAAAGATTTGAAGTTATGCGATAAATTGCGCTGCAGCGCTCCACAAAATATTTAATATCGCCGAGGAATGAAGTCCTGTTTCGACAACTGTTGGACTTCGTAAACGGCCATACTATACGTAAACAAGATATTCATAGATTTTGCTAGATGGCATTATCAGCAGAAATCGATTCTTGGCAAGTTGTCACTTTGCGGTGTTCTTGCATACAGGAAGCACCATTGTGGACTTGAACATTTAATAGCAGTTTTATTGCTATTCATTTGTTAATTGTTCGAAGTACATTCTTTGTATAAGTTGTCATTTTGCAAACATTACACAACTTATCAAACTCACAGTTCTCTCAGATTTACGTTCAAGTATTTGTAAATACAAGATGAATCATACCAGAGTGATAAAGGTGCTTGAATTGACATATTTTGCTTTTGCATATTGGTCTGAGACCTGCGTTAAAGAAACAACACGAGCTCCCAAAACAGGTCAAACGACAATTATGTTTGACGAACTATCAAAACAACTTAAATATTTTGTCAAACATTCATGAAACTCATATATGCCTGCAAGAATTGGATGATAGAAACAGACATTGGAAATTGTGTTACTAATTCACATGCAAATATTTTCAATATTGTAAACATTTGACAACCTTATGATTGTTGATTGGCGGCCGTAGACGAATGCCTTCGTGTGTGACTACCATTCGAATTCGGAGAACTTAGGTTCGAATATCCGTGAAACATCAAAATATAGAAATAATTTGTCTAATAGCAGTCGCCCCTCGGGAGGCACCTCCGAGTGTATGCCATGAAAAAGCTTCTCATTAAAAATATCTGCCGTTCGGAGTCGGATTAAAACTGTAGGTCTCTCCATTTGTGTAACAACATCAAGACACACACCACAAATAGGAGGAGGAGCTCGGTTAACACCCAAAAAGGGTGCACGCGCCAATTATGTATATGTATATATATATATATACTGTTCAGATAGAAAATTTAGTTTTTAATAAATTTTCTTGAAAATTAATAATCATATATACATATATGTTGTTGCAACACAAATCTTCCCCATACATGCCCCTGAAATGCTGCTGGAGTGATAGTCCACAGCCAGATACAAATCCGAGTCAATAATGAGCCTAGTTTGAATAATCCAAGAGTGATAGAATAAGACACAAACAAAAGGAAGGGGAATTACTTATTTGTGAAGAGAAAGTGCAGGCGAAAATAATAGTTCCCACGACAGGTGGTTCTATGTAACCAGATTTATATCCGGCCAAGCAATGTCACTTCAACAGCATTCCACGTATATGTATGAGGAATGTTTATGCTGCTACAATTACAACAACAACAACCAAACACAAGACGTTCTACGAAGCCGCTGGGTCTTTATTCGCTACACTATGTTTATGTCGTCGTAAAGCTTATACAGCTCATTGTTCGATCCTCGCCGTTGCCAATGTGCAAAGGCCCAAACATCTGCCGCAGAATCTTTCTCTTAAATACTCCAAGTGACGTCTCATCGGATATTGTTATCGACCAAGCTTCTGCGCCATACGTTAGGGCGGGGATCATGTGGGCCTTATAAAGTGTTAGTTTTGTTTGTCGAGAGAGGACTTTATTACTCATCTGTCTTCTTAGTCCAAAATAGCACTTGATGGCAAGCCAGTTATTCGGCTCTGAGCGAATTTGACATACTACTACAACAACAACAACCAAACACAAACAATTATACACGCCTACACACACGTTCGATTGCTATTCGTCTTTCACGATTTACACGCGGCACTTCGTTTTCGTAAATTTGTTTAGTTTAAATGTCACAAATCTCAATATTACCAAGCTATTCACTGAATATTCACAAACGTGTAATTCCTCCTTTCATTTGATTTGTATTATTAAGGCGCATGATGCCAGACTTGTTAAAATCGCGAAAAATATAGTAACTCTTTTGGGAAGCATCATCTTCTGTATTCAATTCGCCTTGAATTAATCAGCTGTTTTTGTTGCGATTTTCAGGTTTTCGTGTCAAAGTGCCCTGCCTTTATTTGTTTGTTTACATTCTCATAGAGGTTTTGCCAGTCAAAATACCAAGTTGGAAAAACAAAATTCGTGAGAATGTTGTTGTTGTTTTAGCGAAGTCGTACTTACCTATATGACCTAATCAAGGATCACAACCCGTTACCGGTCTAAGGCCGACTAAAACAAGTATCGCCAGGCGTCTTTGCTTGCGCGCGTCTTCTTCAATTTTTTACACTAAGCGATGATAGGGTTCCTTCGACTTGGTCCTTCCATTGGAGGCATCTTCCCTTACATGCCCTTACACGTCGTTGTCCTCTAACTTGCCATCTGAACACCTTTGCTGGAGCTTCTGCACCCATACGCTCGACGTGGCGCAACTAGTACAATAGCGTCCCATAACCCCCAAATAAAGCAGATTCAATAAATAAATAAATAAATAAATAATTTGTCACATAAAAAGCATGAAAATGTTTGCGCAAATTGATTTAGGAACAATAATTAAACGATCCCGATATTTTCAGCCACTGCAAAATGATTAACGTGGATCCAAGTGTGAAGCATAGCTATGAAGATATTTTGGAGCTAAAAGTGGCAAGACATAACCATAATGAGTTGTTAAATATAGACGGAGAGTTAGATATTCAATCCAGTGGTAAGTATATTTTGATTTGTTTTTTAAAGGACTACATACATTTTTTAGGACTACATAAATTTTTTAGGACTACATAAATTAATTAATATTGCTTATTTTACGACCGTTGCCATAGCCATCATTGTGGCAATACTCCAAGTGCTTTGCAAAGAAGAGAAGAGAACGCAATTCGAAATCAGTCCATCCTAGCCCCTGATTTTCCCATGCAAGTCTTAAATTTTCATCACTATAAAGTGTCCTTTTTCAACATTCTATAATTCGTTTTAAGTTTTTTAATCGTATTATCCCCTCCTATAAACTCAAGCTACTTTTGAAAAATTTTTAAAAAGAAAAATATTACAAGCGACTCAGGTTTTGCTACACTTGTATTACAATTTACATTAAATTAGCATTTACATTAAAAAATTTTTGATCACATTAATGAAAAAAGTTGGAACCTTTTTCTTAACAAGTAGAAAAGCCCGTGAAAATTTCTTAAAGAAAATTTCTTCCGAACGTGACTGTTGGGAAGCCAATGCATCGTGAGAGAGTCACAGTTTGGTGCGCATTTTGGAGCGGTTTCATCATTGGCTAATTTTTGTTTGAAAATGCTGCTGGAAACGCCATTTGGGAATACGGTGAACGCTACAAAGACATGGTAAACGATTTTTTGTGGTCTGAAATTGACGGCATTGATGTCGACGTTCTTTGGTTTCAGCAGGATGGCGCATCAGCCATACGTGATCTTTAAGAAAAAGAAACAGTGTTTCAAGCATATAATATTTTGAACATAAAAACGAAATCCTCCCTTTAATATAATATAAATATGCAAATGCTTTCAAAGAAGCGACCATGAAACGTCCAACAAATAAAGGCAAGATTGATTGTTGTATATAGGTATTGTCTTATATGTACTTATGTTTATATTCTTAATGTGCGCTGTAACGTAAATACGCCTAGTTTAGATTGCTTTCCTAAACTAGTTTATATTTTTTTGTTTCTTATTTCATTTTAGATACCTATACTGTTCAACAAGCTGTTAATCTTTTAGGATTTGGATGGTTTCACGTTAAACTATCACTGTTTGTTGGACTTTGTTGGATGGCCGACTCTATGGAAATGACTATACTTAGTATTATTGGGCCAGCAATGCAATGCGAATGGAATATATCAACTTATCAGAAAGCTCTAATGACGACAGTCGTATTTTTAGGAATGATGATTAGTCCTTCATTTTGGAGTCAATTAAGTGACCGATACGGCCGAAAATCTGTAAGTAATTAATGCCGCATACATAGAACATAGGCTAGAATAGAAACTTCACTAGTATAGCATATATTTCTGTTAGAACAAATAGATAATATTTGCACATATATCTTCTATTTGCACTTTTTACGAAAATGAAATTTTGATGGGAACCTTATTTTTGAGTTAGCTTTCATCCATTACATCCACATACCAACAAAAATGATTTGTGCAAAACGACAAAAGAATGTCGAAAGAAGAGCACGAACTACGTTAAACAGCCGACTGACTGCAGCTAGAAGCATAAGACGACAGTGCGAATGGAACGGCTTTTCGTCATTTCATTTTATGCAGACATCCTACTGCATAGGGCTAAAGAAAAAAAATCAGCTAGTTTATTTTTTATAATCAACGATTCTTATTAATTTGTTTTGTCTTTTGCGCAGTTATAATGAGAGCATAATTCTACTATGCCTATATTTTATAGATATTTCTATAATTCGTTTATTCGTGGTGTGTGTGATCAATAATATAATTATAATGAATACTTATATTTGATAAAGGTGTGTTATTTAAAGTATTTGTGTAAAAATATCTTTTCCTTTTTTGCTTGCCTAATAATTATTGTCCTGTTTATTGGAACCATAAGGGCCATATTCCGCCATTTTTATATTTGATTTTGACCAACGCTATGAATAATTAAATACCTACTCACATTTATATTTTATAATATAATTCAATTCCAGGCCTTAACATTTTGTGGAGTGCTGCTTGTGTTGTATAGTTTACTCAGTTCTGTGGCTCCCAACTTCACCTGGCTTTTAATTTTACGTGGACTTGTCGGCTTTTCTATCGGATGCATTCCGCAATCGTAAGTATTTAATCACTATAAACAACTTGAAACCATCCAACCATTATAATTATTGCGTATATGAATACCACTTACTACCAAGCCACTGAATTAAATAGCAAAAAAAAAAAAAAATTTAGTCAGAAGCTTGAAATTTTATTTGACACCCATCAAAAGTAAAGTAAAAAATGTAGCCGCTTAGTTCTCAATGTCACCAAACAGTTACCCAAAATAGTTGAAAAAAGTGGTGACTTGCAGACACTTTACCCCAACCTCCTTCAAGAGTATACATACGTGTTGCATTTTTCTCAATTCTACCATATAAAAAAATAAGTTTGCACACTGCTTACTACCTCGATATTAAAACTGTCCACAGTGACGTGGGTGTGCATTTCCACTGCTTGTTTAATGAAAGAAGGTTCTTCATCTTATGCTCGTTCAACACATTTCAAGGTGAATCTCTTAAAGGTGATATCACTAGACCAGTTGACTTGTGTTTGCTTTCCTTTTATCATGTACATTAGGTTGTCAGCACAAAATACAATGACGAAAAGCCATTCCATTCGAACCATCGTCATATTCTTCTAGCTCGAAGTTCATGTCGGCTGTTCAACGTAACTCGTCCTTTTCTTTTCTTTTTTACTTTCGAGACATTCTAATGTACAAAACTTTGTTGCTGGTGTAGTCACCACCTTTAATAAACACCCCTTGACATGTGCGCTTCGCTTCTTTATCCTGATTAGAAAAGGCATAACTAATAGCGCGGTTGTAAGGACCGATGATATCAATAGCAGTTGTGCGATGCAAAATTGTGAGAGTAGTTTCGGACGCCACGTCATCGGAGACTCGGCAGCACAGTTGTGCCCGCACATTTCACACGTATTCTTACGCTTGCCCAATCAACTGTTGTTGAGACGGCAACGAAGTAATATGAGCACAGACTGTGTCGAGTTTTTCTTATAACACCAACACAATCTCAGTATTGTCGTAAACAAACCACCGTTACATATCAAATGACGACAGCAAATCAACTGAGTCCTTCAATCGCTGAGAGCCGATTGACGGTCTGATGTTGGCCGCACCTTCTCAATTCTTTTCACCACGATTTTACGCACTTGTAAAACTGTGATGGTGCGCGTTTTACCCTTTCGTATAATACGCTCGATATTGCATTATATGCAATGTTTGGGAGACTAATTTCGCAATAGATGGGACAGAATTCAGAATTACCCTTATGGGTTGCTCACATTGCACTTAAATTCCAATCTATAAGTCAGGACCGCAGCTAAAGAGGTGGGTAAAGAAAAAGGTTAGAAGAAGATTCTGCTAGTTGTAATTTTTGACTTTTGGTAGGAAAATATCGTACACTAGGAAAAGCCAAGAAGCGAGGGCACTGGTTATTTTCTTTGAAAATGTTTACCTTAGATTGTTTTACACCCATGCCATTCTCTACCCATTATGATGCATATAAGAAATTGTATTGTACTAGTAACTGTTCGAAATCTAATTTAAATATGTTTATTTTTCTTTGCAGTGTTACTCTATATGCGGAATTCCTTCCTTCAAAGCACAAAGGAAAGTGCGTGGTCTTAATGGATGTAAGTTTTTAACATTCATGAGAAACGAGTTATTAAATACAGCAACACGAGTAGCTGACACTTTATTAGCGACCACATTGAACATTTATTGTTATCATTTTGTCACCGTTGATTTCTCTCGTTATAATTGTGTTGAAAAGATTTTTAAATGTGTGCTATTTAGCGGGTTGGTGTCGAAATTCTGTATGTACAAAATTCTAAAAACAAAATTCTGCTTTTTAAAATTCTGCTTTTTTAAAATTCTGCTTTTTTAAAATTCTGCTTTCTAAAATTCTGCTTTCAAAATTCTGTATTAAAATATAATGTTAACAATGTTAAAGAGGTAATGTAATTATTTAATTTATTATTATAATTTTTTTTTTATTCGAGATATTAAATAAAAAATAATAATAATAATAATAATTTTTTGTTCAGTTTCGATAGAATCTACAGTATTTTTGCGTAGAACTTCTTTTCGCGTGGGCGGCCTTCGGCCGCGCTTCAAAAAAATAACCCTCATCAGTCCGACTCCGGCTACGCAATCCACCGTATTTTTGCGTAGAACCCCTTTTCGCGTGGGCGGCCTTCGGCCGCGCTTCAAAAAAATAACCCTCATCAGTCCAACTCCGGCTACGCAATCCACAGTATTTTTGCGTAGAACTCTTCTTAAAAACGAACCGCTGCGAAGGATTATTAAGAAAGGAAATGAATTAAGTCACACTATAATGTAATTGGCTAAACTAAAATATGGTTATCGCTTAAACATATACATATGTATATTTATGGAATAAATGTTTATTTTGTTACTTCTTGTATGACGAAAATCACAAAACTTGAATAAAGCAGAATTTTTCGCATTACACATGCAGAATTTTGAAAAAGCAGAATTTTAGAAAGCAGAATTTTAAAAAGCAGAATTTTTTTTGCAATTTACAGAATTTTGTCACCCAGAATTTTGTAATACAGAATAATGACACGCTCCCCTATTTAGCAGACCGTTATTCGGCTCCGAGCGAATTTGGCAGGAGCAGCTGATGGGTTTACTTCATTTGGGATGTGTTTACAAAAAACTGAGATTGTGTTGGTGATATAAGAAAAAATCAACCAATGACACTTTGTTGCCGTCTGAACAACGACGGATTGGACGAATGTGTGAATATGTGTGAAATGATTGTGTAAATTTCGAGAGGCGATAAGATTGTTTAGTGACATACGAAAACAAATCAGCACAGTCTTCGCTCATATTGTTTCGTTGCTATCTGAACCATAGATAACATCTGAACAACGACTGATTGGACGAGTGTGTGAAAACAAATGAAATGATCGTGCAGAATTCGGCTGAATCTCCCAAGTGACGTGGCAGCCGCAGTTTCTGACACAATTTTTTTTCACCATAGTTAAAGAGCAAAGGATGATATATTTACCAGGTTTGCTCTTTAACTATGGGGAAAAAGAATATTGTGATTGGAATTTCGGCTACCACGTCACTTGAGAGATTTAGCCGAGTTCTGCACGAACATTTCAATTCCCTACAAAGTTACTCTCTGATCATATTTAACTAAATGATTTTTTTTTTTTTTTTTAAATCTGTTTTTTTTTATTTTTTCAATAATATTTAACTATGATAAGAAATATTTTTGTATTTTCAGTGTTTCTGGGCTTTGGGGGCTTGCTTTGAAATTGCCTTAGCATTGGCAATTTACCCTAACTTTGGTTGGCGATGGCTTTTAGGTTTATCAGCCGCACCATTATTATTATTTACATCTTTGACACCGGTAAATATTTATAGATAAGTTATGAATTAAAATGTTTGTGCTTTACAACACAAATATTAGTATTATTCTAATCACTTAACTTTGTTCAAAGCAGAAAATTATGTCTAAGTATTTATATCTGTATCTACATGAAGGTGTATCAATAGATCTTTAAGGTCACAGTGTAAATACCCTCATAATAATAATATCTATATCTATGTACAATATATACCTACATTTATAGCTATGCAGATCTATTTTTATGACACAGTGACACGAACCCGAGAGGTCCAATTACACTATGCAACACAAACAAAAATAAAAAGGTTATGCCGGTAAATAGCAAGAGTGATAAAATACAAATCGGGGGCTTTTTACCCCGGTCCCGGAGTTCTCAGAGGGGCCCGGACTCGAGAGTAATTCGAATTATATGAATTAGACATAATTGGAAAGGCCCAGCATTTGCAATTTTCCCCCAGGGCCCGGATATGCTCTCTGCGGCCCTGTGGATAGGTATTAACTCATGCGTTCATCTTCCCTTAGGTGACCTGTTTCACCGGTCCTACCTGTGGGCGATCGAACGACGCTTTTCTTCTGCTGGAATTTCTTTACGCCTTGCTCTATCGTCTTGTTTATTGACTTCATTTCCTTAGCCAGAATGTCTACCAGGATTAGACCTGCAATGACGAAGGATGCGTCATCGTAAATTGTATGGAAGCCGCAGATAGTAGGTAAAGCATTTTTGCGTAGCTAATTATATTATATACTGACGACACTCAATTGTCAAATTCTCTACATCGTAGGTATAGAGGACCAAAAATTACATGTCGTATAAGCGATTTGAAAGCTTGCGTCTGTACTTTTAGTGGGACAAAAGTTCCCACTTCTGGAATATCAGGATAGGAAACTACATGATCGGGCAAGCGTTCTGGTAGAGAGGAGTGAAAAACATATGTTTGTCGGTGATTTGAATGTTTATGTCAGAATTTTATTCTAGAGGGATCTAAGTTTGCAACGTTTGTACATTCTTATGATAAATCGCCATAGGAAACTATGTAATCCTTGCTTTTAAGATGTATGATGTGCTCATCTTTAACTCCTCAAAAGATGGATATTTTTTGTCTCTTTTGCGGGAAAGATAAAAAAACCGCTGTAGCGAGTTAAAAGGTCTCTTCTTTTCGCCAAGCGTTAGCAAGTGGCGATTAGATGAAGCAACTGGTATAAAAGAACTTGTCTTAGCAACGATGGAATAGAGTTGCCTAAAATTACATTGAGTTGTACTCGCACCAGTTTTATGAGGTATAACCAAACACGCTAGCGGCTCGATAATTTCGTTTTTGCTTTCACATGTAAAGTGAACCGAGCAGAAAGATAGCGAGTAGAGAAGTGGATAATAGAACAAAATATTTGTCTTAAAGTCTACTTTGACCACCCCACCTATTTTATCATATTTAAAACGAAAATATGTAAATACTATATAGTTATAATATAACACTTTGTAATTTATTATTAAAACAACATATACATTTTTAGTGGCTTACAGAATCTGCACGATTTCATACCTTGAATGGGAACAACGAGAAAGCGGTTCGAGTTCTGGAGCAGGTATGACAAGCTTTTCTTATGAATAAGTTAAAATCCCACTACCCCCATAGGATAAACTCTAGAAATAATTTTTATAGGAAATGAGAAAAGGCAATTCATATTTACAGAACAACAAAATTGTGTGACCGTTGATATAATGTCATATTTAGCTACATGATCTCGAAAATAAGCAACATTTCAAGGTTTTATTTTTTTATACAAATCTGAAAGAATTTTAATAGAGCAGAAGTCAACTGATGTCTTTTAATTATATATTATATTATTAACATATATCAATCCAGTTAACTGCATATTGAAGTGTATCCGAGTATAAAGCACCAATACCTAGACGTTAACATTTCATTTCAAATTTCATTGCAAAAATTAGCTTGATAAAAACTAATCATAAGGTACTATTAATTTGGTACAGCTATAATACATGGGCATGAAAAATCCCAAGCCTAACACAGATGTGGCACTCGTTTTATTGCATTCACCTCTTTTTCAATTTGTAGTAACCTTAAAAAAATAGCTATTAAATTCCATGTTAGTCTGTTCATTAGTTCGTGAGTTATTGTGCTAAGAGTGACGCTACTTTTGTTATTTTCAAAACAATGGAAATCAACAAGAATTTCGTGTTTTTCATTTTATACTGCTTCTTGATTGGGAAAAATACCGTTCAAGCGAAGCAATGTCTTGAAAAGTGTTATTGGGACTCCGCTCCATCAGAAAAAACAATCAAATGATGGTTTGCTGACTTCAAACGTGGTCGTAGAGACACCGACCAACACCGGCAACACCAGAAAACATCAAAACAATCCACAAAATCGTTTTGAATTATCAAAAAATGAAATTTCGTAAGCTAGCTGACACCGTAAAGATATCAAAAGGTGTTGGCTTTAAACGGCATGAGCATTTGACTATAAAAAATATCTGTTCAAAGTGGGTGCCGCGTTTGCTCATAATTTTGTTTCATACAGACAAGGCACATTGTCACCTAAAAAATGATCGCCAGTAAGAAATTTCGGCCGAATGAAGAGTTCATCGCTGAAACTAAGGCCTATTTTGAGGCAAAAGTTACATTATTCTACAAAAGTGGTACTGAAATCTTACGTTGATAAATAAAACAAAAAAACCTGTTTTCTTTATTAAGCCCGGGACTTTTCCGCCCATGTGTTATATAAAGGAATAGAAGAAAATGTTTGGTTATATATTATTTAGTCACTAACCAAATGAAACCATTGAGCAGAATATTGAAAGCACGTCCGAAGCACTGTTACTTCGAATCAAATAGAATTGAGAATATTTGAGGATTGGGAGGTAGCAAATTTGTTATGGAAAATTTTTTAAACTCGAGTAATAATTTGTATACTATTTATTTACAGATTGCAAAGGACAATAACCGTCAAATGCTGATTGGTCGTTTGACAGTCGATCGGGAAACTAATTCACCTGCTCATATGAGAACATTACTTAAGCCCGAATTAAGGAAAATAACATTATTACTGTGGTTTATATGGATGTCCTGTGCGTTTTGCTATTACGGCCTAGTATTAATATCTGCGGAACTTTTCCTTAGAGACAAAGCAGATTCAATATCAAATCAAGATTGCAATACATTCAATACACAAGATTTTATGGATCTAATGTGGATTACTTTCTCCGAATTCCCTGGTATATTTTCAACAACAGCTGTTATTAAACGGTATGGCAAGAAAAAAACAATGGCTCTGCAGTTCTTAATTTTTTCTGGTTGTGTTTCATTACTTTCGCTCCATAAAAGGTAAGCTCTAGTTGACCTAAATATTATAAATATATAAGTGTGTATAGATTTATAGAACTAAGTCCATAAATAATATGTATATGGATATAATTCACGCTTACACCTCTTTTGGGTGTTAAGCCGAGCTTCTCCACCTATTCGTAGCTTGTGTCTTGATGGTGTTTCACAAATGGAGGGACCAATAGTTTTAAGCCGACTCCGAACGGCAGATATTTTTTTATGAGACGCTTTTTCATAGCAGAAATACACTCGGAGGTTTGCCATTGCCTGCCGAGACTCAACTGCTATTAGAAACCACTTTTTCTTAATTTTCCTGTTTCACGGAGATTCGAACCTATGTTCTCCGAATTCCGAATTATCGTCACGCACCAACCTACTCGGCTACGGCGGCCGCCACATTATTATACTTACCACAAATCTCTCGGAAAGTACCGTCTCTTTCGCTTTGGGCAACAGCAAATCATAAAATGAGGAAACAAAAATATTTAAATGTAAAAATCAATGTCAATTAGTATACAGTTTATCGAAAATTACCATGGTGAAAAAAATTTTAGCGGTTTGCTCTTTAACAATACGTAATTCGGCTGATGGACTGATGTCACTTGGTAGGTATGTGTTTACAAACTGAGATTGTATTGGTGATATACGAAAAAAATCAACCAATGGTTTGCTGTCGTCTGAAAAACGATTGATTGGACGAATGTGTGAAATTATCGTGCAGATTTCAGTTGGCGAGAAGATTGTGTTAGTGGTATATGAAAAAAAAATCAGCACTGTCTCGCTCATGTTGCGTTGTTCCTATCTAAACAGCTACAGATTGGAATATTGAAATTATCGTGTAGATTTCGGATGGCGAATACTCCCGTGACGTGGCGGCCGAAGTTCCCCTCACAATTTTTTTTCACCATGGTTATTGGCAAAACCTAGTAATCTATCATCCTAGCAATAGATGGATAATTATTCGTTCGTTACCTTTTTGCAACCTTTGTGACTCACTACAGCCAAAAAAAATTATTAAAATATCAAATATATTTTATGGTATTTCTATTACAGAAAAAAATCGTATATTTTTTATTGTTAAATAACATGTTTTATTTAATAACAAGAAATAACAAAAAAAAAAATTTCATAAGAAAGATATGGCTAATTAAAATAATTCAGTTACAGTTTTGAGCTTACAGCTGAAATGATGCAAAAAACATAAACACATTAATATTTCGATTAAATTAAATTTTCGAGATAAGAAGCATTAGAAATTTTGTGGTTTCTTATTTTATTTTCCAGCACTGACTGCAAATTCTCAATAACGTTGAGATCTGGACTCTGTGCAGGTGTCTGTACTACATGTGGTCATTTCCAGATAAGCCAAGTTTTTACAATACCAGACGTATGATTGCGATCGTTGGCTTGGTAGAACCTAAACGAATCCCTAATGCTCATCTTATCCGCACTTTGTACTAAATTATCTTTTAGCAGATCCAAATACATCTCCTTATTCATGTTTCCTTCGATAAATGTTAAATTTGCGACGCCTGAATAGGACATGCAACCCCATACCATAACACTGCCTCCGCCGTTTTTAACTGTAGAGCGCAAATTACATGGTTGAACGCGGTGTTTGGTTCTCCCATCAGACCTGAAAATGTTAAATTTGCTTTCATACGCAAAACCAACGGACTTTTAGAACGAATGTTCTAATGTTGCAAAACTCTATTCTTTGTTTTCTATTACGAGCATTAATCAACGGCTTATTTCGGCAGTTCTTCCATGAAAATTTTCTTCGAACAGAACTCTACGAACAGTGTCAGGGTTACACATCTTGCTTAAGTATTTTTCGACTTCGTTCGTTAATTTTGGAGCGCTTAAATTGGGTTTTTCTTTAACTTTGCGAATAATCCACCTCGTATCTGCATCATTAAATAGTTTATTTGGTGTAGATCTGCCCTAATCTTCTAATAGCAACAATTTCTTTCAAATGAGGTCCGTTTTCCCATTTAAAAAAATTTAAATGTTTTCAACTTTTCTTTACAAATTTTTTTTAAGAATGGCTTAAGAGGCTAAGTTAAACAGAAAAAAAAAACATTTCACGTTATTGCATTCTCAAAGAAAATATAAAATACACTGCATCATTTAAGCTGTGAGTATATTTTGATGAGAAAATTATTTGTTTCTATATTTTTTCAGCAAACTTTGTTTTTGTTATTGTTCTTTCTGCAGTGGTAAACAGTACATACATACATATATCATTACAACTTTTTTTTTTAATTTAATAAACATCGAGCCATTTTCTTTTTTCTAAAAAAGTATCACCTGCATCAAATAAGCTGTGAGTCACCGTATATAT
>JAYXIM010037276.1:0-25422 GCA_037575425.1 Anastrepha fraterculus | reverse complement strand
TCTTACAACTCGGTGGCTACGCGGATGATTGCGCTTACAGGCTAGGAAGCCACCCAATCACACGAAGGGTGGACTAAAGTCGTTAAGCGTAAGCCCAAAATTAGACGGAGTAAACCAACAAAATCAGACGAACTAGGATTGAGGAAAGTCGGCGAACTCTCGTACGCGGAAATTTTGAAAAAGATAAAATTGCAGCCTGACGCTTTGGCCCGCTCCTTAGTTCAAGAAACTTTCATCGAAATAAAAGACATCGATGAGGTCACTTCCAAAGAGGAAGTCTTAGAGGCGTTAGCAAATAGTCTTCCTGACGGAAAGGTCACACTGTCTGCAATTCGCTTAATGCGTACAGCATAAGTAGGCACGCAGACATGCACAATTAGTCTGCCATCAGTGTCCGCAGAAAAGTTGCTAGGCTTGTCCAACATCGAATTGGCTGGATTTACTGCCATGTGGCAAAAAACTGTCAAAGCGAAGAAGATCACACAACTAGCTGCTTCGAGGGTTGAGGGTTGTACCGGGGGATCGGTACTTCGACGGTAAGAGGTTTAGTTTGGGTTAAAGTACCACACTGAAGGGGATAGGCTTTCCATGCCTCCTCCTCGTACAAAAAAACACCTCTTTTTCCGCTCTATTATTAACATTATAAACTGTCAGACGTGTTACTGAAAACATTTCAGACAATTCCTAAAGACTTTTACCCAAGTGGTAGTAACAATATAATAATTCCGTAATTCAAAGGATAACCTTTTGCCGCGCATTTCAAAAACGCAGTATTTAAAGTTGAAGTCCGAATAAAGCAAAAGATTTTCACTGAATGATAAAACGAAACCATCAAAGTGATCATTCTAAACTAGAGACTACGGTAAATTGAAGTTAATCGCGCAACACATTTTAAAGAAATTGAAAACCCCAAATATAAAACAGTTCATTGACATTGACAAATGGTGTGTTGTTTTGATTTTGTTGCTTTAGTTGTTGTTTTTCCAAAGAATTTGACGTTTTTTATTCTGTGCTGTGAATAAATATGAATTAGTACAAAACAGAAGTTTGAGATAAATAAAGACTGCTATTTTTTGCTATTGAAGTCGAAAGAGAATTTGAGTGTTAAAAACCTCGAACAGCGTATAAAAATGTTCTTAACATGATTTTTATTTCAAAGCTTGTTTAACACCAATAAAAGCTACTCTCATAAACTTTTTTAAAATATTTATTTTTTTAATTATCATATATTTTAATAACGCAAAGCCAGCGTAGAAATAAATATTTCAAATGCTTTTTCCCTCTCTTTTGCTCCAGGCATTATTTAATTAAATTACTCAGTTTTATAAATATGGTGAAAAAATGTACATAATTTTCACATGAGCTCATTTACTTTTTCACATTATTCGCACTTTTCCAACTTTTAAAAATGGTAATTTGCTAAAGTTCTCACCCTTTGCAATTGATGTGCTGTCAGTTTTATTACTAGAAAATTGCCTGTCTGAAAAAGAAAAAAAGTGGACACATACGTTCATACATACGCCTACATGGCGTAATAAGAAAAAATCTTAGGGCGCCACTTTGTCTATTTACAACTTCAATAGAAAAGGGAATAAAACTTTGAAACCCATCTGCAATGCATATATTACTTTGCAAAAGTTGCCTTGGTAGCAAAAGCTACGGCGAACGACGGCTTATATAAGTTAGTAAACAGCCGCTGGCTAACGGAGGCAATCTATGAATAGCAGCAGCAGATAACGAAGCAGCTGCAAGGGAGGCATTTTAACTGGACCGTAGAAACTACTATAGTTGGTTAGCGCCTACTGGCCACGGGATAGGCACCAAGGAACTATACAAATATATATATTGTAATATTAACTCACACACACACACACACCCACACATGTTAGCATTAGCAAGCATTATAAAATGAACAAAGTTCGCGTACGTGTAAGCGCTTTACAATCACTTTCTGATAAATACTTGTGTTCACAATAATTGCAGCTCGACACCTTGCAATGTTTTACTTCTTTTTTACTTTTTATTTTTATTTTTTTTATTTTTTTTACTTTTAATAAAATATCGTTTATACGAGGGGTGCCTTTTATATGTCGGCACTTGGCAACCCTGGTGTTGCAATCTGGCAATTGACAGCTGTATCGCAAAGCTTGACATTTTTTGACTTTTACGTACTCACAACGTTTTGAAATACCAGCGCTATTTGTGTTGTTTACAGTAACTTAAAAGATTCATCTCGGTCCAAAAATGGATTTAATTCGTGAACATTTTCGTGCGATTATTTTTTACAACTTTCGACGTGGATTAACTTAATTCATTTTTTGGCGATGAAGCTCCATCAAGGGCCAGTGTTTATCGATGGTATGGTGAATTCAATCGTGGTCGTAGTTCACTCCAAGACGAATTTCGAAAGGTCGTCCAAAATCAGTTGTTGTTCTGAAAACCATTGATGCTGTGCGCGAACTGATATTGCAAGATCATCATGTGACCTATCGTGAGATTGAGACAATCTTAGGCATTAGTGGGACCAGCATACATTCAATATTGCATAAACATTTGGCTGTTAAAAAAATTTGTTCGCGTTGGATCCCACACAATTTGTCAATCGCTCAAAAAAAGGCTCGTGTCGATTGGTCGAAGGAAATGCTCAAAAAATACGATCGCGGGGCTTCGAAACACGTCTATGACATCACGACAGGTGATGAATCATGGATTTACGCGTATGAGCCCGAAAGTAAACAGCAGTCGACTGTATGGGTGTTTCAAGATGAGCCAAATCCAACAAAAGTTGTTCGCGCACGAAGCACTTCCAAGCAAATGGTCGCCTGTTTTTTCGGAAAAACTGGACATGTCGCAACCGTACCACTAGAACAACGCAGAACAGTAAATTCTGAGTGATACACAACCATTTGTTTGCCAGTTGTCTTCCAAGAAATTAGGAAAACCAATCGCCAAAGACGGATCACTCTTCACCAGAACAATGCGAGCTCTCACACATCGGCTCAAACAACAGCAAATTTGATCACCCAAAACATCGAATTAATGGGTCATCCGCCGTATAGTCCTGACTTGGCACCGAATGACTTCTTTTTATTCCCGTACGTAAAAAACAAACTGAGAGGTCAACGTTTTTCGACACCTGAAGAAGCGGTTGCGGCATTCAGAATGCATGTTTTGGAGGTACCTCATTCAGAGTGGCAAAAGTGCTTCGACAATAGGTTCAAACGCATGCAAAAGTGTATAGATCTTCATGGAGAATATTTGGAAAAACAATAAAGTGATTTTCGATGATTAAAATTTGTTTTTGTTCTCTAATCCCGGCATATAAAAGGCACCCCTCGTACCTTAATTTTTGTTATTTGTTTTGCTTCCAAATTAAAAATAAACGAGCATTCAACAAATAAAAATTACAAAACTCAGGGCGAATTTTCAATCATTTTGAATATTACCCAATACTACATTAAATTTGAATGGACTATAGAAGTGCGTACCAAACATTTGTCTAGAAATTCCTGCTTAAAATTTTAAAGTTTGATGAAAATTTAGTTAATTTTTTTTTTTAATTTTTATAGAGTTTAAAACTTTTCTTCTAATAAGATTATATTTTTATAAAAATTAAATTTTTTTAAATTAAATAAATAGTCCAAGCCAAGCAATATGTGACGCTGCTATTATTGTGAACACAAGTGTATACACATACATACAGAATACAGCAACACATCAGCGTATGTGTCAGAGAATTGTGAACAACTCCAAAAAAAACCGGTACATATGTAAGAAAGCACAAGAAATATTTCAAAATAAAAATGTTATAAAGGATCAGAAGAAATGCTATATAGTATCTCAGCAGCCAATCAAGGGAAGATAGAAAGAGAGAAGGCGGCGGTATGCGCGTGTTAATATGTAAGTAAGAAAAAATCCATTTCGCACTCTCTGCGCCCAAAGATTATAAGTTAAAAATGAGTAGTAAAACCATTTCCATTAGTATGTGTGCGGGTATGTGTATGTGTATACGTAGGTAAGTTTCCGAACGAAGTGCAGCTCAGCAGTGGCCTCACCGGCGGCTATCGGAGGTGAAATGTGCGTTACAAACTTTTTCCATTATCAAAAAGTTCATGAAATTGTTATGCTTTCACATGATAAAACAAGAAAATTTATGACCACCGCACTGAACCCAGCCGAACTGCATGGTGCCGGACGAGCGAGCGGACAGCTACAGCGTGCTCTAGAAGCGGAAACGGAAACAGAAGCCTTTCAACAGCGCAGCATTATGGGCAAACACGTGGCATTGGTTCGGGCGGACTGACGGACGGCAAAGTGACGGCCAACACATTTGCTATCGACGAACTCAATATTGGAGTTGCCAACGCTTCGACATTGTTTCAGTTGCGTGTACAAGTATTGGTATTAGAGTATCAATACGGCATACTGTAGAAACCACTCTGGTGCTCTTCACTTCACTTTGCCGGTGGATTCATTTTGATGGTGCTGATTTTGACTTCAACAACCATTGCGTGGTATGTTGAAATTCAATCTTTTTTGTATTGATTTTGAAAACTTAAGAATTAAGATGAGTACAGTTATCGCGTGATTGAAATGTCTTTATCAGAATATTTATAGAGAAGTATGCATAGCTTTCTTAGTTGCGATGAAACCAAACTTTCTACAGCGCAGTTGGGATATTTTTTTTTATAAAATTGGTTCTGGAGTTTCATACTCACTGGTAGGGAATAATTACTAAATATAGAGTGCTTCAGATCTCTGCCAACAGTTATTTTTAATACGTTTTTTTTTATATTTATTTTAAGATTTTTTTAGACAATGTAGTACTACAAGGTAGCGTAAAATAAATCATCCTATCGGAATTTTTGCAAATGGCAGCATGCATCACTCGTATTTGACACTTGTGAACCAGACAGCTGCAGTATACAAACAGACAAGCAACGGAGCGCGTAAAGGTCAAATTAAAGATTTCCATCACTCGAAATCATGGTTTTGTATTTATTAAACATTTTATGCAAAACAAAATTGGTTAATTAATTTTGCGCCCTCTTGTTTAGGCTTTTCCAAGCTTATAGCGTCATTCACTTTTGCAAAGCAATCGTCCTTGCTGTGTCCGAGTCGTGGCTTTCGTGGCTATAACGTAAGAAAATAACTTTGCCTATGAGATTCGTCTGATCTTTCGTTCGCACATAGAGAATTAGGCTGCGGTTTGTTTACAACAGATGTCAGCAAAAACTGAGTTTGTATTGCCTCGTTGGCGCCTGAAGAACGACCGAAATTGCTTAAGGGGTTACATGGGTTTCGTTGGTTCAAAAAATCGATTTTTTTTTTTTTTTTTTTGCTTATTAATTTAAATACAAAATATTCAAGTCGATCCGAATAACTAATTCGGAGATACAGCCTTTGGAAGGTGTGCGCTCCAAGCCACTTTTACTGTTACTCAAAACTCTAAAGGCGTCTTTCTCGGAACCGTGTTTTCAAAGTCGGTCGTCAAATGTTCTCGAAAACTACTCAACCGATTTTGATGAAATTTTACACAGGTGTTCAAAATACAATTTACTCGTGCTTGAACGAAGGATTTTTTTTTTTTCAATTACAACTTTAAAAAACAAAAAAAATGTCAAGCAAATTTGACCGAAATTTTAATTTTTTTGCAAAAATGTCTGCCAAAATTCCAATTTTTACTTTTTTTTCTTTCCTTCGTTCAAGCACGAGTTTATGGTCTTAACTAAAGCACTTATTTTTGTTTTTCCATTTTTGATGAGCCTGTCAGGAGTTATGCTGACAACGCGGACGCACCTTTTTTTCGAGGGGTCACCGGAAATGACGTCACAATGGAGGAGTTTTAATTTTTTTTTTTTTTGAAAATTTCAGAAATTATTCTTTAAATATGTATCTATAAGACAATTAAATAAATAACTTTTTGCATAGAAAAATTAATATTGAAAATAGGCCCTTTTTTACATGACGAAACCCATGTAACCCCTCAAGAATTGTATGGGATATTTACGTATATTTCAGCTAAAGGCACCACACATACGTACCAGGCATGGAGTGACACATAACACATAATATATTTTGCTCACAGTCAAATTCTTTGTCGCGACGAACTACAAACGGCCAGTTGTTACAGGCCTATACTCTCGCAAATTTTCTTTGAATGACCACTATCATTCTTGCCCACAACGAGTCATTTAGACTCGCGTGGTCATCATACCGTACTCTTCGTACCGTCTACTTCGAAAATGGAGCCGATTACGTTGTTGCGGTGAACGGTGCACGTTTTTGTAACACGATAGCAAATTTTATATGACCCAAGTTACATGGCATTGGCTTGGACAATATATTATCTCAACAATATGGCGCCACTTGCTACACAGCGCATGAATCAATGGCCCTATTGCGAATAACTCAATGCCAAGACACATCATCTCTCGAAACTACGAGGTCAGATGACCGCAGAGATCTTGCGTTTTGGCACCATTGGACTTCTTTATCGTAGATTATGTGAAAAGTATAAAAATGTAAGTCTATGCTAATCGCCTGCGATGTTTCAATATTTTACGAACGAAATAATACATATATGTTTTAAATGTTATACAGCCCGACCTAGGCCAAAAAGTCATGGGTATACGCAGTCTGTATTCCTTACGTCGATTCTACAACGAGAGTTCTCAATGAGCTCAGCTGAGCCTTTCATATAGATAGATTATCATATGCCTAGAAAGCAGTTCACACTCCAGGAGGTGCCTGTTGTGATGGTCTCTATCTTTGTCCCAAGTGTGGTTAGTTAGGCTACGATTAACCTATTGTAGGAAGGAGAACATGCTATAGAGAGCAATTAAGCACTAATAATTTCCTAAAATATGTTTTCCAAATTAAATTATTTTCGTTTGATTCGAAAATTTTAGCGGTAGTTAAGCACAGGGTCCTCGGCGACTGCCAATAATCAAAGTCAAAAGCACATACTGAAAACACAGAACAGACTCTATCTCGCTCTCTGCGACTAAATAAAAGGGCTATCAAAAGACTCTGCTCTGGCTTTCAGATGCGTAGAGGACCAAGTGCTAAAGGCAAAGTTTCATCTGAAAGCAAGTAGCCTAGGAAAAAGAAAATAAAAGCAGTGACGATATTACTTTCAAAATTGTATTTATTTTATTTACTGACTCCCTTGCAAATTGACGTGGTTGAAACGCATACACTGGAAAAGCTAGAAAGGGCTACCTATGAATGTTAAAAGCTTCAGTGAAAAATCGTTTCAAAATACTTCTCTAAGGATGCGCTGGCAAACCTACTCATGCATTACGTCTGTTTTCAAATGGATCAAATTATCACTGCATTCAATAGCAATTAGGTGCACGGTATTTCTCACTAGCTCGCTGTTCGTATATGAATTTAACTCGAAAAGTTATGGTAATCCCATTCTAAAATATACTGCTCATTACCAAAACAAATATAAGGGGTCGTGTTTCCAAAATGACGAAAGAAAAATGTATTCCCCAAAAATTAAAAAAAAAACCAAAATTATTTTCCGAAACTAACAAAATTCATTAAAACCACAGGTTGGTTCAGAGAAGACCCAGGAGAGCAAAGGACGAGATTCAGTGGGATCACAATGTATCACAGGTCTAAGTGTATCGGATTACAGCCACGCAGCCGAACCTAAATTATTTTCCTAAAAATTTTTAACAGAATTTTTTAGGAAACATAATTTAATTCTAAAAAACCAAAAGAACCGAAACTTAAAAAGCAGCCAAATTTACAAATCTGAATAGATCTCAAAGTTATAAACTTTTTTTTTAATAATTTCCATTTCCGTTCTTATTACGAGTATAACTAATCAACCAAATAAGCCAATTTTTACAATGGCTAAAAAAATTGTAAATGCAATTGCTCTCAAATATATCGGTGTTATAATGCATAACTAGCTGAGTTTCAGAGAGCAAGTGGAATAATATATTAGGTGCGGAAACTTCTGATTCTTTTTAGATTCGACATCGACATTACCAGAACGAAATCGTTGGAATCACCGCTGTACTGCTGTATTAACTATTGGATTCATCACTTGCTCCGACTAACCACCTTGGTCGAAGTGTTACTAAAGAAAGCAACGAATTTTATCTTTTTTTATTCTACTTTTATATTGTAAGTATTTGAATCGGCATAATGTATGGCTTGTTGAACTGAACTTGTCTGAACCTTTTAGTTCACCTAATATGATATAAATATTTATGTTTATTTGTCACAAGCTTGCTTTAGGGGTTTGTTCAATCAGCTTTTCCAATTTCCGCATAGGTCTTGAGGTAGAACTACAAGTGGAACCGTTTAATACCTCTCTTTACTAAAACTCGTAAAACTTAATGCTACAATGAAATCTTTACATCAGAACGATCATTTTCATTTGAATTTTACAAAACTGCGCTCAAGATGAGCCAATTAACAAATTGTTGTTTATTAAAAAGTGAATGAATAAATAAATATGCAAAACGACGTCAGAAACAGTTCAGCTATGGAAAGAACAAGAGAATGCTGATCCGACGACAACAGCCGATTTCTCATATCAAGTCAGTCTACACATTAGGGCGTAGCAGATCGTCACTCTATGCACATCACACAATAGGGACTTAGTGTGTTCAACGGGCACCGATTTGCATTTTTTTATTAGTATTTTCATTGCAACTAGTATAACATTACATATATATACTAACGAGCAATTTTTGTGGAGTTTTATTACAACAAATAATTTATGTTAATCCTCAGCAAAATACAATTCATACTTTTAACTGATTTTTATTTATTTATTAGTTTAAATTTAGACGTTATTTTTTACGTTTGAGCCTTCGTTTCCATTTTGTATTATCGTTAAGAATCAAGGCTTCATTGTTCACATGCTTCACGCTCTGCGTGCGACTTTGCAAATTTCTTTATGGTTGCCGTAACTGAATCAATATTAATCAATATTGAGGTCACGTTCTAGATCTTGCGTCTTAATATACCATGAAGCAAAAACTGCGTGCTTGAGTGCCTTAGTCTGAAATCTTTGTATTTGCAGTGCGTTACTATAGCTGGTGCATCCCCATAGCTGAATCCCATAGGTCCAGATAGGTTTGAGAATTGTTCCAACAGTTTTGATAAAATGGGCAACAGTGATATTGGTCGATATGATGCTACGTCGTATGCCTCCATCTGCTTTTAGAATCTTGGTGACATCAGCTGTTTTCCAATAGATTGGAAAGTATTGCAGCTTAAAGCAAGCATTCATTATGTTTGTTAGTTTTGTAATGATGTTTCGTGGAACTTGTTTGAGGACTTTGGGAGTTATTAAATCAAACCCTGGAGATTTCTTCGACTTTAACTTTTGTATCTCAGCGCACATCTCATCTTCAGTTATGGGTACTATATCGCCATAATTATCTAGATACTCTGAAAATATGTTTGTTTTCTCCCATCCATTATTGTCTACTTTGATTGGTGGATAATGGTTAGCTGGCTGTTTAAGCTTTTTGGTGCATTTCCATAGTGAGTAGTTTGAGTCTCTTTTATTATTTAATTGCTGTGCGTAGTTTGTAAATTATGGATTTTTGTATTCTTAAATCTTATGGCTGAGATCTTTCGCTGCTTTATCAACTGGTGATCTTGTTTGATCCCACCTACGCCGCATTTTTCGCTTCTTTAGAACCATTTATTTTATATCTTTTGTGTATTTGTGGCCAGCGGAAATTTTCATTAAAGGAGGTGTGCTCGACCAAGCAGAGTGTTGTATTTCTCTCGCCAGTTTTAAAACTTCGTCATCTAATATATCTTTGTTGTTGATTCCATTGGAAACGTATTGTCTTCAAATTCTTCTAGCATTTTGCGGAAATAATCCCAGTCGGTAAATTGACTAGTTAATTTGAGAACTGGATCACGTAACACTACCGTTTCGCTGAGAGTTAGATAGGTTGGCGAGTGATCTGAACTCATGTCTAGCCCATTTTCAATTTTAAGATACGCACTGGAGACTTTTCTGGTAATGAAGAAATCGATAAGGTCCGGATTTTTGTGTGGATCAGATAGCCAATACGTTGGCATCCATGAAGATGCAGTGTTACAGTTTGTTTGTTGAAGCGCTTTAAAGAGCTCCCTTCCTTTAGTGGTTGTTAGCCTAGATCCCCGATGGATATGTTTAGCATTAAAATCACCGCCCATAATGAATTTTGTTTTATGACGCTCAATAAGATGGACATATTGATCGTATTTGATTTGGTGCCTTGGAGGACTATAAACAGCTGTCAATGCTAGATCACCTCCAGCATTAATTGTGATGGTGGTGGCTTGGAATTCATTGGTGCTGACTTTTTCTTGTTCGTAGTGTTTAATATTGCTTCTAATAATTACGGCACTTCCGCCTCGTGCACTGTTGCTTGGGTGAATAGTGTGGTAAGTTTGAAAGTTTTTGATCTTGAAAAAAGTTTGATTAGTGAAATGCGTCTCAGCAATTAACCAAATGTCGATTTTTTCTGAATTGAGAATCATTTCCAATTCTCGCTAGTGCTTTGGGAGACCGTTCGCGTTCCATAGCATTATTTTTAAAAAATTAGGCTTGTGGAATTGACTGGTAAATTTTAAATTCAAGATTTTGCAACCTTTGCTCCAGTGATTTGTTAAATTTTTGTTGTTCTGTTAGATTTTGCCATATTTTTGAAAGTATATTTCTTCATGTGCCATTTTCGTTAATTTTTGCCACTTGTGAATAGGTTGGTAGGTTGCTTGGTGCTGGAATTGATATTTGCTTATGCGATACTGATTTTGTACTAGCTTCATCTTCTGAGGCTAAAAGCCAAACTAAAGGAAGAGAGAAATCCTTTAGGTTGACTTTCAGCCTCAGTGTTATTTTTCCGCTGTCCGATTTTTTTGCCGCGAATTTTTTGTATGTGGTTCTTTGGCTACTATGCAGCGTCTCTAGCTAGCAGGGTGTGCTTCTCCGCAGTTGCAGCGTTTTGGCAGCTGCTCCTTTGATTTTGTGCAGTCGATTGCATAAGAAAGAAACGACTCTTAAATGTGGCCAAAATCACTTAAGCGGTTATCGCGCCAACCAAGAGAAAGCAGAACTTATTTTCGAGTTAAAATTTTTTTTTTTTATAAAAATTGTTAATTTTTTAAGCAAAACCATATAAATAAAACTTTCAAACTTAATACAAAATTTAGAAAAATTCAGCAAATTATGTAAGTTTGAGTAAAATATCACTTTGATCAAAAGATTCCCGGAACAACCGCCAGCTGACGCTCTCAATATATTTGAGTTGTGTTTTTTTGTTAGTTTATAAGTACGACACGTAATCCGAAGAGTTCTGAATGAATCCAGTCTAAAAAACCCACGTCGTTTTCAGTCGAAAAAGAACGCGATTTTTTTCCAGAAGGTTTAGCAGTTAATACAGTTAATAATTTGGGGGTTCTGAGACGTTTGCGTGAAGCAATTCGTCAACAAAGAAAGAATTTGAGGGAAAACAACTCGTAGATTTTGCACCATGATAACTCACCGTCGCACAGTGCTATCATTATCCATGAATTTTTGAACTAAAACGAAACGAATACCATTCAACAGCCATCGAATTCACCTGATATGTCTCCTTGTGGTTTTTTTTGTATCGAGTCAAAAATCCACCACGGAGAACGAGTTTTAACAGCCAAAAGGAAGTAATGGAAAAATCGAGGAGGACTCTGATGGCTATTACCGAAAATAGAGTTCCCACAATGTTTTGAGAGCTGTATCAAATGCTGGCATAAGTGCGTTGCAGTTGATAGAAAGTATTTTGAATTTTCTGAATATATATTGGGAACTTTTTGACCAAGGTGATAGGTGCTAGTTTTAAATGGCTAAAAAATAGTGGGGATTTTGAAAAAAGTTTTTCTGAAAAGAAAATTAAAGGTTTTTATAACTTTTACTTGGTATATGAAAAGCCCTCAAGAGGAGTCACCAACTGTGTTTTGTTTCACATCAACGCAATTCCTTTGCCGTTTAAAACGTGTACTTTATTTTACAAAATTCAACAGGCCACATAACTGCTTACTCGAATTTTTTCTTAAATTTCAGATTAAATAAATCTAAACTTCAGTCAATTTCTTGAATTTTTCTAAATTTTGTTTAAAGCTTGCAAATTTGAAAAGAATGAACAAAAAAGTAACAAATTCTAACTCGGAAAATATTGTAAATATAAAAAAATCACCATTCACTCCTTGTGCTCGTCACTGTAGGATATACGTAAAATAATACAATTTGTGTAGCACTTTGCCAATTACTTGATACTAACGTCGAAAGAAGACAACGGAAGGCCGGTAAAATAATTTACCTTCAGAGCAGCAGCAACACAAATTGAGGCTCGGCAATATAAAACGGTTTTTGGCGTATGGCAGTACATGAAGGTGCCGGGAGGTGCAATAGACTTAGTGGGAGTGATTTCATAAAAAACCTAGAAACAGAAAGTAGCCCCAAGTAGCTACAGCTTTTAACGAACTGTTTAGTCGCATGATATCAATTGATCGTCTCCAATTCATGCTCACTTATTTTTAAGTCTGGTCGATTCACTCCTAAAGCCAGACTACTAATGAGATTAATTCGAACATTTCTGCTTGATTGCTAAGCAACTTTTCAGTACATTTACCAACTGACAGATATTAGTCAGCGTCCCATTGAAATGAAATATCGTTTTATTTAACACTAAGAAATTTTCTGCAAAAAAAAAACATAAATTTACAAAAATAGTAGCAGCTCAAAGTGCAATCTTGCAATACTTTTAGGGAGTTAATCAATGAACTCAAGGAGCAGGTAAAGGATGCTGTTGAGTGCAATAAATGTAAGTATATATGTACGTATTTAAGAGAAAGAAAGGAAAACCCGTTGATTGTCGAGTAGCAGCAGTAATTTTCACAGTCAAGTAATTCTTTGCAGTTCGTTGAAGCCATTGTCGGCACCCATCAGTGTTTTTGCTTTTAACATTGCTATTGTTATTGTTGCTATTGTTGTCGTTACTAATGTTGTTTGCTTGTGATGACTGAGCGAACTCACCTCACTGACGACGACACGCGCAGACAGTAACAAACAAAAGCACTACTACGGGTATAAGAAACAGTTTCCCCTACAAACAAAAAAGTGAGGGAGTGCGGCAATTTAAGTAACAAGCAACTGGGCTCTGCAAGAACTTAAAAGGCCAAGAAGTCCTTTTGTGCATAGAAAAGTAACTGCAAATGCACTCAACAATGTTGTCGCTGAACTTTCTGGCATGATGTTGTGCGCTGAACGAAGCCGAAAGTGGGGAGTCAATGCAGCAGTGGCGATAAATATAGTACGCAAAGTGCTTTTTCGCGCTGCTTATTGACTTTCGAGCTACGTTCACATATATTAAGAAATAAAAAGGTGACTTAGAACTTATACTAACCAGTGGCTAACTCAGTATGCTTGGGAAAGTACGCATTTTGCTGTTATTTTGTGTGAAGCAGGCTTGGTTAAGGGTAGATACCTTATTAACTACCTTCGCTTGGAAAACTCTACAGTTACAGGTAGCCTAAATTTGCATTTAATGGTGAGTTCATAGCAGAATACTCCTTTGCCAACCTTTCCATCCAACTTCAAACCATCTGTGAACAGATTAAAGCGGTTTTATTTTCAGAAGTTGCTCTCCGCTCACTTTTCCCCTAGAAAGGATCCACTTGGATTCGTGATCTCCAATCTCGGCGGGAATGAGAATAAAGTTTCCGAGAACTTCTGAACGCACGCTGCTCTGGCCAAAACTTCTAGTTCACGCCTCTTAACCTAGCTGCAGCGTGGGCAGCGGTAACTTAGCTGGAAAATCTGAAATAATTAGCATTACCCTGTGCAGTGGAGTAGGGGGTTCCCATTGCCCACTGACTCTAATCAGCGTTGCTCGCTTCATCCTATACGGATGCATGACAAACGCAGTTTTTTCTACCAGACAAGGAATCTATCTTATAGCCTTAGTTTTACAATTTTTATACAAAGCCAATAGATTTCATTAGGCAGCAATGCAAGGCAACTGATTCTTTCTTAAACCTTTCCTCTTACTGCTTCAACAAACTGGAGTGCTGCCACGTCGATTATGCCGATAATGATTTGACACTTTAGTCATTTTTCAAATTGAATAGGCCTTTCGTCCAATATTTTAGATTCTTCTGGTTGTGTATTAGGGCGGGTCGATTTAAAAATCACTCATTGCTCTGTGAAAATCATATTCTAGGGATCAAAATAAGAAACTTTGCCGAAGGAACCATACTTCTAAAATGAATTCTGATGTCCCCCAATTTGGGTCGAACGAAAAATCTCACTTTGACCCATTTAGAGTTCTCCAATCGAGTCCAAATGTATGACCCCCACTAACTTTGGACGGCCGATCTACCCATGCCAGTGGCACACCCCCTGGAACTCTCCTGGGGGTTCCCCATACAATCATTTCAAAATATCACAATTTTTGGCCTTTACATGAGAAAAGAAACTAAAAAGTTCGACTCAAATTGGGGGACATCAGAATTCGTTTTAGAGGTATGGTTCCTTCGGCAAAGTTTCTTATTTTTTCCCTAGAATATGATTTTCACAGAGCAATGGGCGATTTGTTTGCCTCCCCACAAATCGACCCGGCCTATTGTGTATGTTTGTTTTGTTCTTTGCGCCTAACTAAAATGCAACATCTTTCATATATTTTTCTTAAATAGCTTTCATATGTAAGTCCCCATGAGCACACCAAAACATACACTCCTCTTATATATTTATACATAGCAACATCGCTGGTAGCATAATTTTATAAATTTAACCGAATTAAAATGAAAACAAATTAGGATTTATTAAAATATTTCGCTTCAGTGGCGCATTAATTATTAAGAGTAAGTAAATAACTAGGAATACTACTACGAGTAAAAACAGAAAAGGGAGAAACGGGCGAGGATTCTAATTAAGTGCACTAACGCTTGAGTGCATTGTGCCAGTGGCGCAACCATCGAAGCAGGAGGAAATGATAAACAGCCATACATGTATACATGTGTCGAATAGCATTCGTACGAGTTCATGTATAGATGGGTAGAGAAATAAACACGAAATATACCAACATATACTCGTACCTAAGTGCAAGTGTACAGAGCGCGAGCGTTTTAAACGGCTGGGGAATTGTGCGACAGGTGGACGGATGTAGACAGCGTCTGTTAGGTATAAAGCTGTCGCCAGTGCTGATAATAAGCAGAAGCATGCATACACAGCTACATACATGAACGCAATTACTACTTAAACACATACCCGTCATATACCTATAAACACTTACTGATATGAACATATATGTACATACATAGATGTGAATGTATTTATAGTTCGTAGGCTTTGAAGCGCAAATAAAATCGAGGTAAAGTGTTACAAACACGGATAGTTAGCTGTTGAATGCGGCTGTTCTGCACCGCTGACAACTTGATGGCACAAAAAAGAAACAGAAAAAAAACAGAAAAAAAACAGAAATTCAGTGGCAGCACTCGCTTGGCGGAGTTGAGTAGCTTTTCTTTCATTTCAAGAGCACTCAATGCCTGTATTCGCTACGCCAACTAAGAGAAGAAGAAGCGCGGCAATGGTTGAGATGAGAGTTTGGGAAGAAAATCAGTGGCGCATCTAATGTGAAAGCTGATGGCATAATCGCGGATATTTGAACACGCTGTCACATACATACATGGACATAGTTTAAGCAGTATAGCTGCACAAAAGTAGACATTTACGGGCACACAAAGGCACTGGAGCACTAACCCACTTAGTGCTGCGCAAGTAGAGCAAAACGCGCTTTAACCAACACTTTGACAGAGTTTGAAGTGAACACTACTTGGTCGCCTCTTCTTTTACAACGTAATTTGGTGGGAAGTAAAAGCGCGTCAGGATGCGATGAAAACGTTTTAAAACGAAAGCATATATACATAGGTATACGTGGAACAGATATAGCCAAATGCTTTTTATTTGTTCTACACCTGCATACACACATAGCAATCAATAAACTTCCATATATGCAATATATTGGAGAGTTTTCTGTTATTTCTTAGTCAGATACATATGTATGTGTGCATGAATGTGTATATGCAAATTAACGTGGGTCGAAGGAAATTGTGCGAAAAAACAAGCCATTATTTCAAAGCTTACCTCGAGGGTGTTTTAAGGTAAAAATAATTTTTTTTGCATCCTCCTAAAGGTCGTCAAATGAAATGACTATCGAAGACTATCTGCTGAATATCTCGAAAAAGTAAATTACTTTCTTCATTTCAAAGCTTATGCGGACGATGTATCAAAACAAACAAAAACCTTTTTTTGTGTACCACCCCAAAAACCATCGAAAAGAATTTTTTATCATAACTTTGTTATTTAAGTAGGAACTTAAAATATGAGATTTACTAAAAATAATGATTTTACAAAACAAAAAATCCTTTATAGGGCACACCTCCGAGGGAAATATGACTTTGGAGATGAATGGCATCTTTAAGCAAAACAAAGTTATTGTTGAACTGTTTAAAAGAGATGAGATTATTGACATCCAATTTCAGACAATCTGCGCATAACTTTAAAACAGACGATAAAGGTCAAGAACTAAATGGCAAAGTAATTAAATAAAAAACAGTTTTACATGTTTTAGAGTGGTCCAAAAAAATTTTGTTTTTCGAGATGCTCCCCACATAACTTTCAGATATACGGTAAAGATTGCGTATCAAAAGCCAAAGTTAATAGATAAATTTATTTGGAATTTTCTTGGAGTGATTTAAAGAAATTAGTTTTTTGACTTCAAATTCTCTCACTTAAACTTTCAAACAGGTGTTGGTTACCAACTTGTTTTCTGTGGTGACCGACCCGGTCTAATATACGCCCATGTGCAGCACAGACACGGCCACATGATGCAAACTTGCAGCGTTGTCATTAATTTTAATGAACAGGAAATTAAAGGTGTGGCAGAAGCAAGAAGCCGTTGCCGGTTCCGTTTAAGCTGTGCGTATTAAGTACTTACAATAGATCGCACAATTGCACTTACGTAGGTATGAAACATTTCAGCTAATGATAAGCCTTCAAGTGTCAACCGCTAATGATGTGAAGGTATTAATTAGTGAGGGTGTGCATGAGGAGGTGTGGACTCAGTAAAGATCTGGTTGCTATAAACACTAACAACTTTGGATTTCAATCAGCCTTCTGCGGAGGAGGAACTAAAGAATTGCCAACTGTTTTGTTATGAATGTATAAGATATTTTAAGTGATTTCGTGGTGAAAAACTGCAGTCATACTACTGTGTCCAAAAAATAAGGTGACATTGTATTTATTTTGAAAATTCTTTATTTATTCTTCCAAATCAATTTCATCCCCTTCAAAGTAATCCCCTCCCGACACAATGCACTTATGCCAACGTTTTTTCCAATTTTCGAAACACTGGTTGTAGTCACTTTCCGGGATGGCCTTCAGTTCCGTCTTCGTTGCGGCTTGAATCTCCTCTATCGTGTCAAAACGGTGTCCCCGGAGCGGTCTTTTGAGCCTGCTGAACAGCCAGAAGTCGCACGGTGCCAGATCAGGTGAATGCGGTGGTTGCGGAACGATATGGGTTGAGTTTTTGATGAAATGATCACGAATTACGAGTCCAAAAAATTCAATGTTTTCGGTACCAGTCGAGATTTGACGCGCTTGAGGCCCAAAACATCCTTCAAAATGGTATTGACTGAGCCTTTCGATATGCCAACATCATCAGCAAGGTCTCTAATCGTTAATCGACGGTTTTTCAACACCAAATCTTTGATTTGTTGGACGTGAGCTTCGTCAGTTGAGGTTGATGGTCGCCCAGGACGCTCTTCGTCTTCGACACGTTCACGACCGGCTTGGAACTCACTATACCACTTGTAAACATTTTTTTTAGACATAGCCTCATCACCAAAGGCTTTCTGCACCATCCTCAACGTATCCGAAAATTGATTCCGCAAACAAAATTTAATGCAAATTCTTTGCTCAACAAATTTCGACATTGCAAAAAACGAGAAACTCACTTTTAGCAGCTCACAAAACGACGCGTATCTCAAACAGTAAATGAATATTTCACATGAAATTTGACATAGATGTCACTCACAGTACTACCAACCTAAAAAAAAAAAGAATTCTCCTAATCCTTCCAAGCGCGCAGTTTAAAATCAAATGTCACCTTATTTTTTGGACACAGTAGTATAATACGTACCCATACACACAAAAGTGTACTCGAATGTTTGATAAAACTGCAGAATCGTTAAATTGACCTTTCTTAACCCTTTCATAGCCATGGTAAAAGTAATTCTGAACATTTTGCAATTTTTGATCATTAAGATATTTTTATGAGTTTCAAATATAAGAAGGTTTTTGAAATTTCATAAGTCTCAATTTTTTTCATAAAAACTTAACATCAAGATGCACACCACAAACAGGAGGAGGAGCTCGGCCAAACATCTAACAGAATTATACGCGTCAATTATTTGTTTATGTTTTTATTTTATCATGGTGAAAGTGTATCATGATCATGTCGTTTTTATGGAGCAATAGCAAAAAATTTCAAAATGTTGGTGCTAAGAATATGTTTATTAAGGACTATGAGTCGATTTTTGATAGAAATGTTATGTCCAATATTTTATGGTACAATTTTACAGGAATATTTTTGTTGAATATTTTAATACCTTAGCTTACTTTTACGCCGTCTTGAGTAAACCTCCTACTACATATGCTTTCGATGTTTGCAGTTTTAAAAATTGATTTCAATTTGCAACAACGAATTTTTATTGAATTTTGCGTTGAATAAGGATTCAATGGTGTCAAAACCTTAGAGATGTTGAGAAACTGTTGCGGTAATGATACAGAAAGAAAGAAACTGTTTACGAGTAGCATGAACGCTTCCGAAGAGATCGTGAGCCCATAGAGGAAGACAAAGAAAAATGTATCAATATCCGCAAATTAGCCATCAGGGACTTGGCAGAGCGCTTGAACATTGCTTATGGATTCATTCAGAGTATTGTATATTGATTTGGGTTTGGGACCGCGTTGACATTGCCAAGGACATGATTTTCAGGGCTAAATCCGAACCAACATTCATAAAACGTATTATTACTGGAGATGAGATGTGAGTTTATGAGTTTGAAACGCAATCTAGACATCAGGCGAGGGAGTGGCGAGCTCCGAATGAACCAGAACCAAAAAACGTGACTTTTACAATAGTTAAAATAGAAAGCGATACTCTCGATTTTTATGGATTAAATTGGATTCAATGGTAGCTTGGTAGCCTTGGTAGCTTGTGCTTAAAAGTTATTTTGTAATTTTAATTATAGATAACAAATAAATAATAATAATAATAAATTGGTACTGTACACTAGGAATTTACGCCAGATGGTCAGACAGTTAAATAGATATTACAAAGAGCCCAATCTAAAATCCTTCGGTTAATGATCCAATGTATGTACTACTGTGGGCAAAAAGTAACATGAATTTATTTGTCAAACTTCGCGGGATTAGTTATTATTTTCATGAGTTGGCAGCACTGTTAATAACATCTGGGCCAACTTTCATGTGAATGTCATTATCAGTAATATATTTACGCTTGTGTTTACCAAACAACCAAGAGTGCATTTATCGATTTTTATAATGTCTGATTTGATTGAGCAGAGAAGTGCCATCAAATTTTGTTTGCGGAATGAAATTTCGGCTGCGGAAACGTTTAGCATGTTGCAGAGGGCATTTGGTGATTCGACCACAGAAAAATGTTTATAAGTGGTACAAAGACTTCAAAGAGGGTCGAGAACGTGTTGATGACTTGGAGCGCTCCGGACGCATATCGACGTCAACAGATGACCAACACGTCAATAAAGTGAAGGAGTTAGTGCTCAAAAATCGTCGGTTGACTGTTAAAGACCTTACTGATATGATCGGAATATCAGAAGGATCTGTGAAAACCATTTTGAAATACCATTTGGGCCTACGAAAAGTCAAATCTCGTTTGGCACCGAAAACTCTCAATTTCTTGGAAAAAAGTCGTCGCGTTGATGTGTGTGAAACAATGCTTTCAGACTATCAGGACAAGCTCAAATGCGTCATTACGGGAGATGAGACTTGGATTTATGCTTACGACCCTGAAACAACCAACCAGTCAAGCGAATATC
The DNA here is from genome assembly GCA_037575425.1 of Anastrepha fraterculus. Lineage (NCBI taxonomy): Eukaryota > Metazoa > Arthropoda > Insecta > Diptera > Tephritidae > Anastrepha > Anastrepha fraterculus. The sequence goes on along the minus strand of JAYXIM010037276.1, from coordinate 5,271 downwards.
GTGCTAAAGGCGAGGCCAGACCGAAAAGAGCACGTCAAAGTCGTTCAAAAATAAAGACTATGATGACAGTTTTTTTCGATTTTCGTAGTGTGGTGCACTATGAATTCCCTCCACCTGGCCAAACTGTTAATAAGGAATATTGTTTGAGCGTTATGCGTCGTTTACGTGAAGCAATTCGTCTAAAAATACCAGAATTATGGGCCAACAACTCTTGGTTTTTGCATCACGATAATGCACCGTCTCACACTGCACTTGTTCTTCGTGACCATTTCCCCAAAAATTCCACGCATATCTTTCCGCAACCACCGTATTCGCCTGATTTGGCTCCGTGTGACTTCTGGCTATTCCCAAAACTCAAGAGACCACTCCGGGGAACGCGTTTCGACTCGATTGAGGAGATAAAAGCTGAATCGAAGAAGGTGTTGATGGCTATACCGGAAATGGACTATTTGGCATGTTTCGGGGATTGGAAAAATCGTTGGCATAAGTGTATTTCATCGAGAGGGGATTATTTTGAAGGGGATGACGTGATTTACAACCAAATTCACCTTACTTTTTGCCCACAGTAGTATATGGCGAAGGTCGATGTACGCATACATCGTTACTCCCGGTGGCCCAGAGCTCGAAAATATAGGGTATTTTGAGGATTTTTTTTTACAATAAAAACAAAAACGATATTTACATTTTTTAGGCTTTTTATTTAACTTTTTTTACATAAAAAAATGAAAAAAAAAAATTTTTAATTTTGATAATTTTAAAATTGGCGCTGAAGTTGACCCTGCCAAAAAATCGGACCTGGACGGTGTTTCCCATTTTGGCTCTTCTATTTATCTAAAACACAAAAACAAAAAAAATTATTAATCAGTATGACTGTAGCTATGTCCCGTACTAGAATGAAAAAATAAAATTTGACAAAATGGCGCGATTTTGAATTTGACACTCTAAAAATGGGGGTTTTTCAGTTTTTTTATCAAAAAATAAAAAATAATTGAAATAACACTGTGCGACAGTGAAATTATACTTTTATGGAGACCTAGTATAACTTGTAGGTTTTGAAAAACTAAGAAAAATGGTATAGGAGAAATTTCCAATACACCCCCAAAATCTCATTTTATGGCCATAATATATATTATAATAATATGATTCTGGAACGGGCGATAACCAATAATTTTGTGAACAGGTTGAACAGTTTTTTTTTCTTTAACAACACCAAGCCGAATAAAGTAGTTTTGAGATAATTAAGTTTAAAGTTTTGAGAGTGCCCGCGTGACGAATCTGACTCTACCTGCTAAAACGGCTGTAGAATCGAAAACACTGGGAATATCCTTCCAAGAGTTTGGCAGTATATTCTTAAGAGAAAATTCTAGACCACCGGGGCCTCTTAAACGTTGCCACTGTTGAAGAAGTGACACGTAATGCACGCATGAGATACATTATTCGACTACTGTCACACAAACTGTTGGGTGAAAAAGTTGCAAAATGAAAGACGACATAAACGCAAAGTTCGATCGCAATTAACAAATGCATGGATGTATTTGTTATTGCCAATAATATTTAGATTTACATTTCTGCGAATTTTTACGCAGTGTCCTAAAAGTGAAGCAATCTTCTTGTTGGTTTCTCTCGAATTTGAGCAGAATTGACGGCAGAGTCCGAAGATTTTGGATCAGATAGGCTTTGTACTAATTTTTCAAGAGCATTATCTATCTAAGTTAGAATCTTTCATTATAGTTGGCTCATTATAGCGAAAAAATATAGTACAGTAATATGTAAAGTGTGGTAAGGTTCAACGCTTCGAAAAATCGGAAAAAGTTTTAATAAAATTTAACAAACAAAAAAGATAAATAAATCAAGTGGCACAAAAATGCTACCTGTTCGCCGACACGTAACTAAAAAAATCTGAAAGTGAACAAAAAAAATGTAGATAAAAAGCAAAGCCGACACTAAATCAAAACCACAGAAATTTTTTAAAAGAAATAGAAAAATGGTTGTGTATAATTTATGCACTCGCCGCTTGTAAAAGTGCGACCTTTCTACAACACCCTAACACTTGCTATAGCAAAAAATTCACGAACAAAGAAAGTGAAAGCAATAAAGGTTGCAAAACTTTAGTCATACACACACTTAAAAATGCATATATATGAACAAAGGATATGCAGCGCCACAGTGGCTTGTTTGCCACAAACAGGCGAAAGTGTGTTGACGTTGCAGCAGAAAAAAAGAAAACAACAAAAGTGAAGAAAAAACAGAAACATGTAAACGTGTCTGCCTCGAAGGCAGAAAATAGCAACGGGCAAGAAGGACATGTCAACCGACGGCGGGACGGAAGGAAATAAGTCATTCGGGGCTACGCTCGCTACTGTAACGGTCGGCCGTTGGCGTCAGAGGTGTGGATTTGACGGAGCTGGTCAGGACCTGCAATAAGGGTTCAACACCGGAACTGCTGAATTACACAGAAGCAAATGAAAGTGAAATGACTGCAGGATTTGTAATATACATACATAAGAGTATGCACTGGAGTGGATTTGCAAGCATAACATTAGGGGAGACATACATAGCGATCAGAGTAATGTAAAGTGACAGGTAAGAAGGTGAAGTCTTATATTTCTTCTAAATTGACGCGGTAACCGCTTACGCGATTTTGGCCGAGTTCAACAAAGCGCGCCAGTCGGTTCTTTCTCGTGCTAACCGGTGCCAATCGGACACACCAAGTGAAGCCAAGTCGTTCTCCACCTGATCTTTCCAACGCAGAGGAGGTTCTCCTCTTCCTCTACTACCACCAGCTGGTATCGCATCGAATACTTTTAGAGCCGAAGCGTTTGTATCCATTCGGACGGCATGACCCAGCCAACGTAGCCGCTGGATCTTTATTCGCTGCGCTATGTCTATGTCGTCGTAAAGCTCATCGTTCCATCGCCTGCGATATTCGCCGTTGCCAACGTGCAAAGGTCCAAAAATCTTCCGCAGAATCTTTCTCTCGAACACTCCAAGCGTCGCTTCATCGGATGTTGTCATCGTCTACGCTTCTGTGCCTTACTTTAGGACGGGCATGATGAGAGTCTAGTAGAGTGTTAATTTTGTTCGTCGAGAGAGCACTTTACTACTCAATTGCCTACTAGTCGAAAGTAACACTTGTTGGCAAGAGAGATTCTATGTTGGATTTCAAGTCTGACATTGTTATCGTTGTTAATGCTGGAGATACACTCGGAGATTTGCCATTGTCTGAAGAGGGGCGACTGCTACTAGAAAAATGTTTTTCTACATTTTGGTGTTTCACCGAGATTCGAACTTACGTTCTCCCTGAATTCTGAATGGTAGTCACGCGCCAACCCATTCAGCTATGGTGGCCGCCTCAAATTCAAATCAATATTCTTGCTAAATCTCTGGAAGAAAATATTTTAAATTTTTTTGTCACATTTTTTTTTTATATGAGACTGGTTACCAAAGTATTTGTATATCCTTAATTCTGTGGTCCAAAAGTGCCCAAAAAGTCATGATTTTGAGAAAAGTAGGGGAGGATTCAAGTTGACCTAAAGCCATCAAACTGAAAATCCTGAGAATCATGGAGTCACTGATTGCAAACATTTCGAGTTTTGAAAAACTACTATTATCTTAGGAGAATTCGAATTAATTTTAGCGCGAAGCCTAGGTGAGCACGTTTTGAAACTTCTAGAATATTTTTATGCCGAGTGCCCAAGGAATGCATTCCATTTCTTATGAACCCAAATATGCGAGCTTAAATTGAAATGACAACTACAATATAAATTTGATACATCCGGGTAGGAAAATGAAATGCGCTTCATCGTGGGCTCAACTGGACAATACCGCTAAGATCGAAATACAATTCGTGCCAAAGGTAATTTCAAGAAGTTGTTGCATCTTAGTTTATCACACATCGTGTCCAAGTGAGAATGAAGTATATTGAGAACACACAAAGAATAATCGGACCTTTATTTCTATTAATATCCATTTTCATATTCGATTCCTTAAAATAACCCGACTCAAGCGGAATGTAATAAATAGGTCCAAACTAATTCAGAAAATTTTTTATATAATTTTTGTATACTCGTATTCTGAATATGTGGGGCATATTAAAAAAAAAATTGAAAAATTTGGTTGCGTTTTTTTTTAGATTTAGAGAATCAGTAAAAGAACACCAAAACGTGCAATTTTTCTAAATTATAATTATACAAGTATAATGGAAAAGCGACCTATTTCTTCTTTGCTTTCTCGATTTCTCTGAGGCATTTGATTCGGCAAATATTGATCTTTATTGGCAAAAACTTAAACAATTTTTTGGGTTCTCTGGTAATTTTGACATGTTTATGATCAGCTATCACTCAGGAAGAACTCAAAAGGTGTTGTATAATGCTGCCTCTTCCACGACTTGTGTTATTGGTTTCGGTGTGCCACAAGGTTTTGCTCTTGGTCCCCTTCTGTATAGCTTTATTGTGAATGATATATTCTGTGTATGTCAGTATGTTAATGTCCATGCTTATGATAATTATATTCAACTGAATTGAGTTTACAGTATTTCTAATGGAAGTGTGACCGCCATAACTTGGAAGCTATTTGACTAGTTAGATTCAAACAAACTGCATTGCGTGGGCTTATAATATTTGTAATACACAACATATTCAATGAAATGTACCTATAGTCACCACCAGTAGCTCTAAGGACTGCTGATCTTTAAGTCATACTTGGTGTGAATTTCTACGCATGTTGTGGAGGTAATTGGCTCCATATCAATAGAACTTGGTGCCTAGAACGAATGGTACCTTTAGACCCAATAACACTATTTTTCCTTAAAACTACTTTAGCTTTACACACTCACAAACAAGAAAAGTATTTTTTTTTTTGTGCCTTGCCGGGGAAGTCGTCGACGTTTTTAACTTCGGCATATCATTGCTCCTATTTATTTATGATTGCTTTCGACTTCCTCAATTATTTTGCTGCTCATTCAAGTGACATTTTTGGACTTTATAATGTGTAAACTGCTTCAAATCGTTTTTCATAGGCGGAACTAATTTCGTAGACACAACGTACGCTGTCAAAATTTCTCACAAAACCAACTAATCGCACAAAGCATATTGCGAAAAGGATGCGCCTATTTAGTAGTATTTCAATTTTATTTACAACAGAACTCTGAATTTGAATTTAATTTGGAATGAAAAGCTGATAGAACAAAATGTGTAGCCACTAAATACACACATAATGAACCGATTTAAATGCAAAGGATTTTTTACATTCACTTTAAAAATCTTGAAAAAG
>JAYXIM010037275.1:0-51273 GCA_037575425.1 Anastrepha fraterculus | reverse complement strand
GCAAACTTTCTTCACAGGTATTTAGACCCAGTTTTCTCTAGTTTACAATGTGTGTTTTGATGTTTTCCGATTGGAAGATAGGTTTTCATGGCGTAAATACTTTCGACGGTTTGACTTTGAGCGACCGAATGTAATCGGCATTCGTTTCGACTTATTTATTTTTTTATTAAAAATAAATCATTTTATTCACTTCAGTGTTTGTTCGTAATTTCTTTGGATCATTAACTGATAACTACGCATCATCAAATGTATAGAACTTTTGATGCACACATATTTCTATTTCAAATGGTTGAAGAATTTATTCTTAATTTTGTAGCCCACAGGCAAATTTCATGTTTGTCCTCTTAATTAATAGATTCATATTCTTCTTAGTAGGATATACAAGTGTGAAACATTCCAGGGGCTTATCACAATCCTTTAATTACAAAATATTCGATTTCTCTTTGAGTTATTCGAAACGCATACATTATTAAAAATTTTCTTATAATAACACCTCTGAAGTTGGGTACAGCTTTGGTGGCGGATGTGAACCAATGGTGTACTATTTGCTTCTCCGGCTTGATCATAATTCTTGTCAGTCTTACTCATATAATATGTTCAGACAAGCATCCTAGATGCGCATGTCCATCCAGAGGATTTAATCCTTATTCCAGCTAAATTTTCCATACAAGAGCTCAATTAAACAATTTTGGAAGTACTACGTAATTGCGCATAAATTGAGTCAGATATCTTATGCAACCCTGAGAAGACTAAAGTATGAAACAAATTAGAATTCGAAATGCAATAAAAATAAAAAAGAGAATTAGGCTAGTTATGAAACTAGAAGATGAAAATGGAACTGCATTAGACATACTCAACGTAGAGCAGACAACAATGTTGCCAAACTGGCTTTTCAATGGAATCCATAAAGAGGACGCCCACGACAAACTTTCATGCGCCAAATCTTCCATGAAGGCTCTTCCACCGCCACCTGGAATTAAATCAGGCAGACAGAAATTGTTGGAGAGCCTTAGCTTCCGCCCTATGCTACGACTAGCAGCGATATTATGTGCAGAAAGATTTTTTCTATAGTAGTTCTAAGTTCTTCTTGAGAATTCCATCTAAAAGTATACACCTATTATCATGGAACATCATCAAAAAATTGATATTGAATAAATTAAAAAGAAAAATTATATAGTAAAAACTTGTTTAGAACTAAGATGAATTGAGGGTCGTGAGATTGGCTCTACCTAAGCTCGACTAAACTCGCAATAAAAGGTGTAAGAGACAATTACATATGTAGAGTGAAACCTTCCTCGGGAGGACGCTCAACGTCAGACAACGTTTTAATTTTTAAATTAATTGAATACTATTTCTTACTTTAATAAAAGATATTGATATTATATTATTCAAAGAAAAAAGTGTATGCATTTTTTAGTTGGAAACTTGAATGCGTTTCGTTTGAGAAAATTGCATTAGATTCTCTTAGTGTCAGTCCATTCCGAAATTAAGGTGTTCGGTCAATGTATTATTATCTATTGTTATAAATTCATCAGAATTTGAATTAGATTTCCCAAGGGTTTTTGATAATTCAAATAACAAAACCAGCGTTGGTAGCGGTTTTAAAATTTCGAATCACTCCTTGATCTAAAGGCTGCCAAACCGAAGTCGAAGGACTGATACTATATTAATATTCTTTATTATCACGCGATTGAGATGCTTTATTGTCCAGAAATAATTGTATTTTCTGTTTTGCAACTCCATTTTTCCGTGGAATCCATCAACCATTGTGCCATCACTTCACGTGCCATCCATGCCTTCTTATTTGATTGCCAATTTATAGGAAGTTTTTTAATATAATATTAATATACATACTGATATTAAATACTCTTGGACAAGCAGCTTCCCCAATAACAAATTGCCTTTATTTTGCTTCTGCCGCACAATAGGACAGTAAGACTTTCCTATGTGAATTTGCTTCCACGGCATTCTTCATTTTTTAAAGCTAAAGTCTTGTTTGGCAATGCTCTGAAGAAAAGGCCTGCCTCATCAGCGTTATACAGTGATGAATTATACTAAATGCAACGGACTAATTATTTTTTTCGGGAAAAATTATGTTTCCAAGATTTGATTAAAAAAACTCACTTACTGGTCACTACGGGGGACAATGGGTTTTTCTCGTAAGCGTTAAAAATTTCAATTTTCTCCTTCACGCCAGGGTTTGATCTCCTCATTGTATTACGTATATCCACTATAACTGAACACAAATCACTGCGCGAACCAAACTAAATGTGTGCATGAAAAACCATCACACTTTATTCAGGCAGATCCCTTTTTTTTAATTTCTTGTATTTTGTCCGACTCTTAAAGAAATTTTAATATCTTTTGTTAAGAGGCACGCGTCCGCTCAATAGAGGTTTTTGTTCCAAACTTGGTATATGTAGGAAAAATTGTCCGCCTAAAGGAGATGAACATCTAATAGAGGTGTCCGTTAGGAGAGGTTTCACTGTATATATAAATCTTTCTCGCTGCAGTTAGTGCTTAATTTTAATTATAATTTAATTTATGGTTAATAAAAGTTATAGTGATAATAACAAAAACCAAAAACAAAAACAGCTTTCAAATGCTAGTTGAGTTGGTTTAATTGAGAAGACGGTAGCGCGAGGAAACTAACCAACCGACCTAATTCCCCTTTCCCATTAAGACTCCGCTTTTCACACAATTTTTTGAACCATATTTGCATACGAAAGGAATCTTCCTCTTCAACTTCCACCTTAGTTTTATTCATAGCTCGGTTAGGCTTACCTAAGGGTTAAGATGACCGTTTATTGCTTCAAACACATACACGAGCACATTTGATGAGCTAAAACAGCGGATGTATAGTACCCACTTGCAGTTGTATTATTTTCGTTGTTGTTGTCTTATTTTTTAATGCTAGTTTACTTACTTAAATATCTACTAAAATATTTGATTATTTTTATTTCGTTTTCAGCAACGGAACTTAGCGAAACAATAGTGTCCGAAGGAGAGACAAATACATCCTGTTGCAGGATGCGGCCAAGACAATAGTGTTTTCAGCACAAATCGAATCACAACGCATCGCATCGTATCGCGAGGGGTCATCACAATGGTTATCTTTGCCAGACTTCCGCCTTTACAAATGATTCATTTACTCTCCGGACCACTAACACAGACAGACATACACACATACACCTACTACTGCAATTGATTGTGAAGTTCAAGCAGTTGCGGACAAGAAGGATTTTCGAAACTATACATGAATGTACTCGTATATGGAAATGTTTGTATAAGAAAAAAGTAAAAGAAAGATGTAAATAAAAAATGATTTGCATATGCGCATCCTTTCAAGTGACTTGCTTTAATAGTAGTAGTGCCTTCTGGTTGACGTGGAAGGAGAAAACCGAATTGATTCGTTACGAATTGGCGGCTGCAGTATTTGGTACGCTGGCTCCGATTACCAAACTCCACGCGGTTTAAAAAAAGCAAAATCTTTCATATTCTACAAATGTTTGTATGTATTGTAAGTATGTATATTGTGTAACTTAACGGTGTTTTGCGGCTGGTCCACCTTTTAGTCCGTAATTTGTGATTCCTTTGACCTTTCACTTTTCGTTTGCTCATTTAAATTAGGTTTGCATTTTCATATTGTAAATAGTGGAACATATCCGGTTGATTGCTCAAAAAGTGGAACACACTAATTTCACACTATTTTAATTTACTGACAAATGCATTTATTTTGTAAGAACCTTTTATGAATGTGAAATATGGAGGTTTTAAAGAAATCATGACTCCGTTCGCTTACACTGGCGTGCAAAGTGATGTAGTTAAAGTGATCTGAGAGTGTCTTAACAAGCCTTCATTCAAAAATAAATTGAAAATTTTTTTTTTGTAAAATAAAAAAAAATCAAAAACGTTGGAATTTGAAAAAAATGGGGGAAAAAGTTTTAAACAAAAAATTTTAAACAAAAAATTTTGTTTGTAAAATTAAAAAAAAAAAATCAAAAAATGGGGAAAAATTTGTTTACAAATTTTAACAAATTGTTTAACAAGAAATTGTTTTTGTAAAATTAACAAAAAAAATCAAAAACGTGGGAATTTCAAAAATAAATTGAATTTTCTTTTTGTAAATTAAAACGTGGGAATTTGAAAAAAATGGGAAACAATTTTTGTTTTAAACAAAAAATTACAAAAAAAAATTGTTTTGTATAATTAAAAAAAAACAAAAAATCAAAGAATGGAAAAACATTTTTTACAATTTTTTACAAATTTTTTTAACAAACTATTTTTTTTTTGTAAAATCAGAAATCGTACCCTTGGGAATTTGAAAAAAATGGAAAAAAACTTTATACAATTGCAATTTTTTCAAAAAAAAGTTTTTCGAATTTATCTATACTAATATTATAAAGAGGGAAACTTTGTTTGTTTGGTTGTAATGAATAGGCTCAAAAACTACTGGACCGATTTTAAAAATTCTTTCACCATTCGAAAGCTACATTATCCACGAGTAACATAGATTATATTTTATTTTGGAAAAAATAGGGTTCCGTAAAATATTTGGATTTTTCGGACACAAACTGAAAAAAATCTTATATATAAAATAAAGTCAACTTTGTGTTCGCTAACCGGCCGTGTCTTTGCACCGAATTAAACCAAACTTACACACAATGTTAAGGAGGTATTGAAGATGGTTTCCGTATAGTTTGGATACCTATTGGTATATAGGGTCTCGAGATATAGGTCAAAACGTGGACCCGGGTAACCTTCGGATGTGTATGTACAATATGGGTATCACATGGAAGCTGTTGGTGAATGCTTTAGTTCAGAGTATTTCCATCCGCTCCGTGACTAGGATCTCGAGATAGAGACCAAAACGTGGACCCCAGAATGTGTTTGTACAATATGGATATCAAATGAAAGCTGTTGATAAGTGCTTTAATACGGGGTAATTTTCATACCTATTGATGACTAGGGTCTCGAAATATATGCCAAAACGTGGACCCGCCGTGTCTTTGAACCGAATTGAACCAAACTTACACACATTGTTAAGTAAGTATTGAAAATGGGTTTCGTAAAGTTTGGTTGTAATTCGGAGCACTGGCAACGGGTACAGCGTTCTTTTGAACCAGCCATAATGTCGCTTACTTTTTTAACGCTTGGGGCGGAACTGAACTATCAAATTGACAGAGTGAGTTACAATGTGTCAATATTTCTTTCTGATTTGGATGCCATAAGGAAAAAACGTAAGTGCAACATGTAAAAATTGTTTGTGAATTTTTTCGAGTGGATTTTGGAACAGTGAATAATTTCTTACGAAATTTGAGAATTTAATGTGAAATCCGAATGAAATTATGTGTTCGTGGAAAAAAAAAATTTTTTCGTTTTTTTTTTTGAAAAATATAAATGGATAGTGGTTAAAAAAGATCCAATGCTTAAAAAAACATATAAATTGAAACGAAAAATTCATGGATGATCAGGAAAAAAGACGATTGTTTCTTAGTTATTCATATGCGTTGATTTGAAATTTAAAAACAATCTGCTTTTTTCCTTATTTTCAATTTATGTTTTATATTTACTCAAAAACAAATAGAAAAAATATTGTTTATGCCAAAGCGCTTGAATGAAGAATAAAGAAATAAATAACATGAAAACCAAATATTTTCTGTTCTAAACCATATCTATTCTATTTTAGTGTGCCCAGCGAAGGGGGCCGGGTTTGCTAGTTTATAATATAATATTCGCAATATTTTTTATGGACATTTTTTTTTCGTTAATTTTTTATAAAGGAATAAATCCTTGTATGAAGAAAACCTCATAAATTAAATCTCCAGACTTTCTACAGAGCTCACAAAAATTTAACCAAAAATTTGCATCAAAATTTGTATGCCTTCTTAAATAAAATGTTTTGAGAAAACTTCTGGGTATACCGTTTTATAGTCCACTTAATTTTTGTATAATAAAGGATAGGCTTGATTTTTGACAACTTGTTTGCATTATACTACTGCTTATGTTCCAAAATATATACCATACATACATATTTACATTTTCGCTTACGACCGATTGCCTGAAAGTAGAAGCAACAGTTTGAGCAAAAAGCAAAATTTTAAATTAGCATACCAACATCAAAGGGTAACAGAGCCAGAAAAACAAATACATACAAATGCATTCGATAAATCTCATAGCTGTGTATTTGTGGCGCAACTGGCCCAAGAAATCAACTACTTCCGCAGCGGAAGGTGAAATGTTAAGGCGTAAGCATTTGGTAATTTTCTTAGCCAAACAAGCTGGTAAACCCCGAAAAACAACAAAACACCGGCGGAAAACTCAAACAAGTAAGTTGCTGTGCAAATGGCTGGCTGAGATTGACTGCTAGTGATGGTGGCGGTGTTGGTGGAGAAGTTTTCCCACATTTGTTTAGATGTAAATTTTCTATACATTCATATTGTGCATACTCGACTGTGCCTGTGGCTGTGCCTGTCGCTGGGGCTGTGGCTTTATCCTTTTAACTAAAACTAATTGTGCGCAATCACTGTGTATCTGCGAGGACACCACCAAAGTACGGTTATACACTTATATATTCGTACACATATACACATACAGTTTTCATATTTATGCTCATGTAAGTGCATAGACACACATACACATACGTATATATTCGTGTATGCTTATATCTGCTTTTAAGTATCGGAGCCATGATACTCGTATTCGTGTTGCAGCCGCTTCTGCGCGTATTAAACGGTGTGGAAAATTATGATTTATGAAAATTTCTATGATTTTCCCCCAATTCCTTCGCTAAATAATTTGTGCTTCATTTTGTACAATGTTTTGGCTTCGAAAAACTGCACGAGTGCATACATAAGTCCGTCCATATGTATGTACATATACATGCCAATAAAACTCTCATGCACGATAAAAATGGGAATTTAACTGCTCGCTACAGACTCCAGGCTGTCTGCGAGGGTACGGAGTTCACAAGCATGTGGGTTGTGTGCATATGTGTGCGTTATTCATGCCATGTACTTCGAAAAATTACACAATTGAATTATTTTCTTACTTATTAGCCCAGCAACGCCCACGATGTTCAAATCCGTTGGCAGGCGTTCAGCCGTTTGAAGGAGGGCAGCTAAAATTGGTTTGGAATTGGAAATGAAGTTGTTAAGTCTGTGCGTTGACATTTGGCCGATATTGTGGTTTGTGCTGATAGATTTCTGAGAAAATGTGTGTGAAAATGAAGTGATAAATATTACAAAACATATTTATCCAATAATATAGAACCCAATGTTGTGATGGAAAAGAATTGCGGAAATGCACCGAATAAAGTCATATTAAATTTAAGAGAGCTTCTCTTATACGAGTATATACTCTGTGGGCAAAAAGTAAGGTGAATTTACTTGTCCAACTTTGCGGGATTAAAATTTCGCTCTAGTTATTTTTTTCATGAGTTGGCAGCACTGTTAATAACATCTGGGCCTACTTTCATGTGAATGTCATTATCAGTAATATATTTGCGCTTGTGTTTACCAAACGACCAAGAGTGCATTTTTCGATTTTTACAATGTCTGATTTGATTGAGCAGAGAAGTGCCATCAAATTTTGTTTGCGCAATGAAATTTCGGCTGCGGAAACGTTTAGCATGTTGCAGAAGGCATTTGGTGATTCGACCATGTCGCAAAAAAATGTTTATAAGTGGTACAAAGACTTCAAAGAGGGTCGAGAACGTGCTGATGACTTGGAGCGCTCCGGACGACCATCGACGTCAGCAGATGACCAACACGTCAATAAAGTGAAGGAGTTAGTGCTCAAAAATCGTCGGTTGACTGTTAAAGACCTCACTGATATGATCGGAATATTAGAAGGATCTGTGAAAACCATTTTGAAAGACCATTCGGGCCTACGAAAAGTCAAATCTCGTTTGGTACCGAAAACTCTCAATTTCTTGGAAAAAAGTCGTCGGGGTTATGAGTGTGAAACAATGCTTTCATACAATGCATGAGACTTGGATTTATGCTTACGACCCTGAAACAACCGACCAATCAAGCGAATATCGTGCTAAAGGCGAGGCCAGACCGAAAAGAGCACGTCAAAGTCGTTCAAAAATAAGGGTCATGATGACAGTTTTTTTCGATTTTCGTGGTGTGGTGCACTATGAATTCCTTCCACCTAGCGAAACTATTAATAAGGAATATTATTTGAGCGTTATGCGTCGTTTACGTGAAGCAATTCGTCTAAAAAGACCAGAATTATGGGCCAACAACTCTTGGTTTTTGCATCACGATAATGCACCGTCTCACACTGCACTCGTTCTTCGTGACCATTTCGCCAAAAATTCCACGCATATCGTTCCGCAACCACCGTATTCGCCTGATTTGGCTCCATGTGACTTCTGGCTATTCCCAAAACTCAAGAGACCACTCCGGGGAACGCGTTTCGAGTCGATTGAGGAGATAAAAGCTGAATCGAAGAAGGTGCTGATGGCTATACCGGAAATGGACTATTTGACATGTTTCGGGGATTGGAAAAATCGTTGGCATAAGTGTATTTCATCGAGAGGGGATTATTTTGAAGGGGATGAAATTGATTTACAAGAATAAATAAAGATTTTTCATTTTACAACCAAATCCACCTTACTTTTTGCCCATAGTATATAGGTAAGTACAGTCTGTCTAATAGAAGAGTGACGGGAAAAATTCAAACTTATAATTCCATTACAAAAAAAATGAAATGCTGCCAAATAGGCGTTGCGCAATTTGGCTGTTTTGTAAGAAATTTAAAAAGCGTAAGTTACTAATACAACATGAGTTCCACGTATGAAAATCGAGATGAAGCAGTGCTCTCTTGTATACAACCTAAAGGTCCAAAAATGTCACATGCATACTGCAGCAAAATATTTGAAGAAGTCGAAGACGTTCATAAATAAATAGGTGCAACCGTACACCGAAATTAAAAGCGTTGACGACTTCCCTGGGTGAGGTCCAAAAAAAGCAAATGTATCCACAGAAAGACCTGAAGATCGTTGATTTGTGTGTGACAAAGCCGAACTTATCGTTGCGTGAAAATGAAGCAGTTTTAAAATAAAGTAGATTTATTGTATCTCAAGACATGTTTCCAGGACGCTTATGTGCAGAAGACCTCAAATTCCGGAGGAAAAACCGCTGCTCGCAATAACACACAACTAAAAACGACTTACATGAGCTAAAGCAAATTCAAAGCGGAATTGAGCTAACGTAATATTCACGTATGAATCTTCCTTTTGGGCGAATAGCTGCATATGTCGGTCCTGTTTTCCCTGCTGATAATCGACAACTTCAATGAACCTTAAACATCCAGTTAAGGTTCTTGTCTAGAGCTGCTTTGCTTCTCCGAAAAAGTATTTGGTAGTTTATTTGTGTTTACCGTCAATTCGAATGCAGTTTTGTGGAATACAATTTACCAAAAAGCATTTGGATGTAGCACTATGGATTTTACAAAATGACAACGAACCCAAGCATCGAAGCCGAAGGTATGTAGATTGAGAAACTGGCATTGAAGTTTTAGATTGGCCTTCACAGTTGCTTAATGCCAACCCCATTAAAAAATGTTTGAGCAATAGTTAAGAAAAATCAAAGAAAAACAAATAAGGACGGTCAAACAGTTATCAATGCAAATTAGGTTGATTTCGAGACGATTACCTTCACAACTTTCGCATAAATTAACTCAAAGATGTGAAGCCATTCTAGCTAATGGTGGTGAATATAGATTTTATTGAATACATTGAGTATAATAAATATTATAAGCCAATAAAATGCGGTCTGAGACTTAAGGCCTGAGACTCACCAGTTTCTATAGAAGAGCTATTGCGGCACAGAAGGTCTGTCCTGAGAAATTCCCGGTACCTCATACATCTGTTAGGCATTACGAAATTAGTTTTGATTTCTTTTTTAATGGTAGTTGGAGAAAGCTCACAAAGTCCTGGTGGTTGGGGTGTCAAACAAAAGTTACATAGAAGTAACAGCAAAACGATAAAATAACAACAAAGTTCCGAATTCTGTTGTTACTATCGGCTTAGTCTTTCAACTACGAAGGTGAGAAGTTGGCAGAGTGCATTCATTAGATTACATTGACGTAAGCATACGATGCCTAGCCCATTTGACAAGAGATATGGCAATCTGCTCTTATTATTTAAATATTATATATGTACTTACATCTATATACATATAAAATAGGTTAAGTTAGGTTGAAGCAGTTGTCCGCTACGAGACACACTCAGGCCTATTGCGATGCCGTCCTTCCTCTTCCCCATCCAGATGGGTTTTGCTGATGTAATGTTTTTGCATGCCCAGGTGGTTTCATTACGCCATCTTTCATTCACTGCTCTTACAATTTCCTCAAAAATATCGGGTATGGAAATAAGTTTCCGGCCTCGTAAAACAGGTGTCGCTGCTGATACTATTTTTGTGATCGCTCTAGTAATATACTGGTGATTTGAAGGTGTATATGTGAAGTCTCGATCGCAGTAGTTGACATTCGTTTAAAGCGTACAACTCTTTTTTGTCTGACATCAAAAATGTCTATGTTCGTTAATGCGTTTGAATCGAGCTGTCAAAGAAAAGCGTCCGGAATGGGAGGTTTTCGACAGCTTTGTGCGGACTTGCCTGGCTATAAGTGAATATGTAGATATCATCTCCTCTGTCGCAACACTGTACCAGTATCACAGCTTTAATTGTTGCCATCAGTTCAGTCTAAAAGGCACTGCAATAGCCGGGAAGCCGAAAACTAAAGGAGATCCCCAGATGTTCGGAATATAGGATATTCCAAGAAGTTCGGAATATATACCTCGCGCTTTGATGCATCTACCTGTATGAATGCATCATGGATGGACTCGTCCTTTCTTACATCGTCCCGTTCCCACTCTTCCTTTAAGGGTAGGAGGATCGTGAACGTTGCAATGGCAATTGTAGGCGGGAGTGCTTAATATACCACTATAGGAAGCTCCCAAATGTCAGCTTTTTTACAGCGGAAATGCCAGGAAATGCTCAGAAATGCCAGGATTTTACCGTGGCCTTAGCCCGTGTTTGAGCATTTACTTAAGGTGTCCGCCGCACTGCAAGCTATATGTCTTGCCTGCAGATCTACTGGATGGAGGTTTAATGTCGCATATAATGATTTCGATGGTGTGGTTGACATTGCACCTGATTATGAGGTCAAATGCGAGTCTTTGAACCTTGTCAATTCTTTTCATGTTCACACCCTTCTCAAGGGCATTCCGCCATAGTACAATACCATAGTAGAGAACTGGCCTAACTACCGCTGTGTAGAGCTAAATATATACTGATATGGCCTAACCGTTTGAAGGTTTGTGTAAAAGCAAATTGTGACTATGTTTTTCGAATAAAAATTTAAAACATTTTTTTTTAATATTTAAATGATTAAATAAAATAAGCATCATTAAAAAAAGTATTATAATTTCATGTAAAGGGTGGTCAAGTTTCAAGGGCCGGTATTAATTTTGAATAAAATATAATTTTTTAGGAAATTATTGTCATTTCTCTTTATACTATTGGTATAGCTCAATTACATATGGAACAAAATATCGGTCAAATGGCCGTCGCGGCCTCGGCGGCACACCTCCATCCGATGGACTAAATTTTCGATGACGCTGAGGCATATTTGAGATTCTATGCCGTTATTGTGACAAATTATCTCATCCTTTAGCTCTTGAATTGTTGCTGGCTTATCGACGTACACCTTTTCTTTCAAATAACCCCAAAGAAAGAAGTCCAACGGTGTCGTTGACGTTTAGGTGTGGTTCACATTCAACATCGGCACTTTTGGAGATTAAATTACTGTTTATTAAAGTTGTTTTTGGGATTCGCATTCTTAATATGTACTACGTATCTATGTCTGTTAGATCTGGCTCAGCTTTCCTTTGAATTTGAGGCGTGCAACTTATTATTGCTCTTCATGCGGCCTTTGATTGTCACATGACTTTTCAAAGCATTCTTTCTAATAGAAATCCCTCCAGAGCTTTGTCACTTTCGACCGCTCTTAGAAGATACTCTTATAGGTCTACCCCAACCTTTTTACGGTCTACCGCTTTTAGAAGGCACTAGCTTTCAATTAAACTTTCTTGTCCATGGTACGTATTGAATTGTGAACCCACCGAGAGGTGGTCTTTCCAATAGTCTTTGCAATATTTACTTTAAAAACCAAAGTCCATCTTCGACGAACTGATTCAACAAACTTGTCACAACAGCAAAATCATTTTTTTTAAAGATACGAATAAGAGCCCGATAAATGTATAAATTTTTTATTATGTGTACATTTGTATGTAGGTACATATAAGTGACCTTGAGCTCTACTCAAGCTTGTTATTCCATCTTATGATTGGATAAGGAATAATTGGGCTAATAACTCGTTAATGCCATACAAAAAGTTAATTTATTCATATGGAATAAATGCATACATACATATGCACGTGCTTTGTGCTTATATAAAATATTACATAATTATTTATTACATTTTGAACCCACCGAGTGACATTTAATCTTTACTATCTAATAAATTCCAATCCGTTCCTTGAACATATAACTCCGCTATTTACTCGCCCAAGTACTCGGCTTTCGCAATCTAATCTAAAATTTATTACTAGTTGGTCATTTAATTTGCATATTTATGAAAGCTAAAGGATAACTTACAAGACTCAATGGCAAAATTGTGTGGGCCGGTAGAATTAAGCAAGGGGTGCCAGGCGAGAGGTGCACCTATTCGTTTGGTGCACGTAAAGTGGACATGACTAGAAAATATAAAAATATTTAAATATGTGCCTCAAGTATATACGCAAGTCTTCTATATCTATGGGTCACACAAGAGACTTACCATTATACAGCACACACACAAACACACATCTGCGCTTGCACTGCCTTGAAACGCTGAAGCGCAGACTCGTTTTCGTTGGAAATTATAATAATAAAAACTCAAAGCGAAGAGTCAGGAAGTTATTGTACTACTGTCCTGTGCGCCTACCTCGTGGTCATATACGCCCTCTACATGCTTACATTCACACATACCCACACATATGCATATGCATGTAAACTAGTTAGATATCCTTTGCGTGTGTCTTGTTTCTTGCACTGCTGGCCGCGTGCGGAACAAAGAAGACAAGACGCTCGTCAATGCCACAACGTCGTTGGTCGTTGTCGTGGTCGAGTGGTGTGCATAGACATTGGTCACGAACGGAAGTGCTGATAAGGCGGCCAATGTTTTATTTCGTGCTCACGTGCTTAATGTCCTTTTGTCGTGCTCAATGTCCTTTGCTGCGTTGTCGGACGTTCATCATAGAGCACAACGACCAAGCATTTGTTCATCTGCGGGCATAGCCACTACTGGAAAGACTTGACAACAACTATGGTATGGTATTGTAATGAGTCTAAGCGAGAATTCTTATATAAGTAAATATATGTATGTACATATGTATGTATGTATGTGTGTGAGACAAGCTTGTATGTGTAGTGTAATAGTATCATATTCAAATTCCATATTCTTTATGTAGATTTCTTTTATATTCTATGTACATATGTACGTAATATTCATATTTTTTGAGAAATGAATCGCAGACTGTTCTTGTGTTATGTGCGGCAAATGCGAGCACGCAAATCGCTAAGCTATGAGATCATACATTCCTGCATTTAAGTATATTTTTAGGAAATTTTATAAGTAATGGAATAGCTTATCGTACTTTTGGTGTAATTAAAATGATATATAAAATGACTAATTAAAGTGATTTAAAGCTTAGTTGATTGCTCAAATAAATAAATAAGAAGTTATATTTCAGAGGTTGGTTGAGATTTTGTATTAATGTTGATATTTTCTCCTAAGAAGGCCGATTCGGCTTTGGCAGAATTACTAATAGTAATAGAATTCTCTAATTAAACTTAAGTACAACTAATAACTAAGAACTATTTGAAAGTTATAAGGGGGGTAAGGTAGTATGTGGCCACTGTAGCCGAATGGGTTGGTGCGTGACTACGATTTGATAGTGCTCGGTTTCGCATCCCCAGACATGAAACACCGAAAGAAAAGGAGTTTTCTAAGGCGGTCGCCCCGCGGCAGGCAATGGCAAGCCTCCGAGTGTATTTCTGACATGAAAAAGCTTGTCATAAAAAATATCTGCCGTTCGGCATATAAGTGCCCTTCATTTGAGGAAAAACTTCAAGACACACACCACAAATAGGACAAGGAACTCCAAACCCCAATAAAGGATGCAAACGCCATTAATGATTATTACTAAGGTATATATCCTTTTCTTTTAATTAGTTCATAATACCTCAAGAATATTGTGTTAAGTTGATTGGAGAAAAATTTAGGAAGTTGAACCTACAATTGATTAGATTATATTAGATTCTATATGATATTTGCACTTCGACTTTATGGTTTTCTGTGCCCTCTACTCATCACAGTGCCTCATCCAGACCCTGTTCCCTTATTAAACTTAAAATAGAGCTGGGTTGGATTGAGCGCAGTGGCGGATCCAGGATTTCATAAAGGGGGGGGGGGGTCCGGGGTGTTTTAGAAGGGTGTTTTTATTAAAAATCAATTTCGTGAATAAAATATGGCATTATTCGCGCTGCATGTCGTGACTAGCCGATGAAAAAACTAATAGCTCTAGATATCTTGTAAAAAAATTCTAAAAATAGTAAAGGACTTTGATTCAAAATTACAAGAATAATTGGCGGTTTTTATACATCGTGGGACACCTTCATAAATAATTACGCCTATTTAAGATACAATATATTATAACATGTGTTGGAGCCAACTTGCAATTCAACCATGTATAGTTTAAGTACGAAAAAAATATCAACCCTGTTTGTAACTTCTTTACTTCTTCTTCTTGTATTAATGCTTACTGTGACTCAATTCACTCCAATAAAGTTCTTCAAACGAAACGGTCGTGTTTATATATAATATTATATATTTAATTGCGCTTTTCTCTAACAACATGTGTTGCTATATAACGGCAAGAAAGTTACCATGAAAGAGCCGTTGCAGCTTTTCCTTATCGTAACGGCGACACCCTGTGTACTGTTAACTCGAAATTTTAAATAGCGCGCCAACGAAATCGCGATGACGGCGCCGAGTGATTTTTCAGTAAGTTTTTTTGGTGAATAACTAGGCTATCTTTAAACATGCATGAACATGCTTCTATTCTTTTGTTTCTTTCAACGAGCAGAATACATTGTGTCGAGCATTTGTTGACAAGTAGTTAATGTGATTGTTAATTCGCCTCCTAACATGAAGAGAACATTATTTTCTTATTTCGAGCGCCTTGATCCAGAATCAGAACCAAAAATAAAAAAGAAGGAAAAACAGGTAAAGTTAAAAATTTGTATCCAAGAACAGCCAGTGTACAGTTGGTGCTCAAATTAATAGAATCACTATGAAAAATTCAAGTTTCAGCCATTTAACTGATAATAATCAAAGAATAGTCTATTTTTAATATGTTGTTTATTAAATTTCTATAATACGACAAAAACAATATTCAAACCAGTCTTTTATTAAAAAAATATCAAAAAAAAATCAATATTTTGCGTGAGCACCTCGTGCAGCAATTAAAACCGGAATCCTTTTTTAAAATTCAAAATGGCAGATCCAATAACAAGTTTCAAGCGAATTACATTAAATTTTCGAAAGATCGTCCGCCATATTGGATCAGCCATTTTTAATTTTAAAAAACTAACATCAGATTTGTAATCAGCGACACCAATGTCGAACATACATAGTTTTTTAAGCATCTGTTGCGCCATTAAAGAGGGCGTTAAGAAAATGAATTTGCATGTCTAAAAGTCTTAAATTCAAAATAGTATAACTTTTTTTTCATTCATCCTAGAAGTCTTTTAAAAAATGGATTTTAAAGCTACAGAGTATTACTTTGCGATTCCGTTGTGGAAAATAAAAAAAAATTTACCTTACTCAAAAAAAATTCATAAAGATGTCCAAAATCGGCATTTCTTGACTATTTAACCACAAATTGCCAAAAGACCTGACGTGCAGGAGCATTTTCAAGATCAAATTCGTTTTCAGCACAAACAAAACTTCAAGAGACACTCGTAGCCGTTTTAGAAATTGGACAAAAATGAAATTACGCAGGCCTGTGTAATTATTAAAAATTTTGAATTGCGTCCGTCGTATTATAATTGTTTTTATTATAAAATAAGTTAAAACTGGAAGAAAAATCTAATAAACTGCTAATGCATATAAAAAAATATTGTTTTTTTTTAACTTGACTCATACAGAATTGAAACATAAAATTTTAGAGCATGATTCCAATGGGGGAGGGTCCGGATACACTTAAGGACCAATGAGAATTTAATCTTTACAGGACGATAGGGATGTGAGTTCAGCCTGATTGTCACTCAGAATGGCAAATCGTTCATGCCGGTAATTTCTGTTTAAGCTTATTTCTGCTTGGAAAACTGCAAATCAGCACAGAGCACTTCATTCTGGGGCCGTAAATTCCAACTCCTATGCCTTCTGGGGTCTTCGAGCCATACCAGCCATGAATACCAGTGCAGGGTACCCTCCTGGAGTTTCTTTTCAAATGCAGTTCTACTCCAGTTTAACTAATTGTTCAGTTCAATTCTGAACTTCTTTGCGAATTGATTACTTTAGTGATATCATCTCTGGGTAGCTGGTAAGCGGTAGCTGCAGCCTTAGCACTTCCATGTTTTGGATGACATCACTTTTTCTCTCTCGAAGCCTTCCCCGGTAATGTTTAGCAGGGTACGCTTGGGGGATTTTTGAATAACTATATGAAGCGATGTCGCCTCAAGCATCACCTACATCGCAACTGTAGGGCAGGTCCGCATCGTTCCCGTGAATCACACGCATACTAAGCGCTGCCCGCACCGTCGAACGAGTGACTCTCGATGCCCAAGTGACCGCTCCATATGCCATTATTGGTCTTGTTATCGTGATGTAAATCCATCTGAGAACGCTTGAGCAACAGCCTCAGGACTTTCCTGCTAGACATTTGCAAATCATTGTTGCTTTAGACAATTGATTTATGAAATTTTATAAGCAAGATTTTCGTATTTTTTCTATTGCGTTCGTTCTGTTCTATCGATCAACCCCAAGAGCTGACAGTTCGCCTGGTTAAAGAATCATAGCCAATTTTATATAACAGGACCTTTCGTATAACTTAATATACAGAAAAATGTTAAATTATATTATGACAATTAATACTATTATCATATTATTATTAGGGTGCTTCGCACCGAAACTACTGATACCGAAAGACAAGCCTGCTGAGATACCCTATATTTTCAGGCTTTTTTAAAAATTTCGCACATTCTGGGGCTTATTATTCCATAATTTGTTATGAATACCCCCCAAGGTGGCGCAGCCTTTTTTTGCGTAGTGCAGGACATTCACAAAAAATGTGTTCTGTGGTAAATCAGGCTACATTGGCCTGTAAAGAAACTAGTTAACAGTCTTAAGTCTACTCTGCCGAGCGAAAGCAGTTCATCAGAAATTCCTCCGTCCGGCGTTAGGAATTATTTCCCTTGTCGTAGATCGATATAATACCGCCAGTGTTCAACGAATTTCTACTCTTCCCACTTTCTGAAAAATTCGTTAAGTCCACAGCATGGCTCAAGGACCAACTTGAAAGCTCCTGAAGAGAATGGGTTTGGCTGATAATGTATCAATCCTATAGAGAACGAGAAAGTCTTCTAAAACCTTTAAATGTCTTCTCATGTCTCCACTTTTTAAGGGATTTTCATTAAAATGATTTAAAATGAAGAAGTCAATATATTTTTCTCAAAATTGGCAGTTCTTTATTTTATCATTTAAAATGGCGGATGTACACTCAATTATTCCAGAAAGATCACAGGTTGACGATCTATAATATAAGAAATACTTAAATTTGCGTTCTAAAAATTTTTTGACATATTCTTAAAGGATTATATTAACATTTTATGAAAAACAACTTTTTCGAAAGTTTACAATATCTGTCCCCTTAAATCGGAGAAGCCTTTTAGTCTTATCTTTGAGAAAATACGGAAAATAGTGCATTAATAAAAAATAATTTCGACTCTTTTGGTGACCTCCAAATATTTAGTTTCCGTATCTTCATATGGTGAGCTGTTGGACGGTTTAACAATACAACAACGAATTCTGGTATTGCTCTTCATTTTTCCTCTGTCGATATTTCGACCTCAATTAGAAATCATCTTCAGGAAAAATATATACAAACATATATGAGTTACATAAAACTAAACATTTTTTTTTAAAGAATATATTTATTTACCCTAATTACGCGTATAGTTTTATGAAATGATATCGAGTCAAACAGATTTTTTCTGTATGAATGAATTCTTGGAAAATATAATCATTTGCATATACCGATGGATATACATAAGTAATTGGAAATAATAAACATTTCTTTCTTTTTGAATTAATTCCAGCTGCATCTCTAAATTGCATACGTGACTTTCAACGATAACAGAAATCTAAAGCCCCTTACTCTTGGCAAACACTTGTAGTAGATATGTCCATATGTAGGACTCCATGTAGTTAGTTCGAGCAAGTGTGACGATATATGCATGTATGTATGTACGTATTAGGGTGGTCCACACTGCGTTTAAATGTGGTTTTTTTCTAAGATAACTTTCGCTCTGGGTGGTTTGATTGTTGTCGCTTATGCAGTTAGAAAAGCTAGGTAACAAATAAAATATACAAGGTGGCGCAAAATTAAGCACCCTAATAGGAGGATTTAAAATTTTTGCAAAAGGCGTCGTATGCCAGTCATATTTGACACCTTGTGAACTAGACAGTTGCAATATACAAAGAGTTGTGCTCCATTGCTAATCTGTCAAATAAAGATTTCCAATGATCAAAATAAAGATCTCCATCATTCAATATAATTTTTTGTTTTTTAGTAGACAAAAACCAAAAGTGGATGATTAATTTTGCGCCCCCTTCTACAAGACACAATATCTGATAGAATCGAAATTAAACAAAAAAATAATAATGAATAATTCGTGTAATGGCATGCAATACAGAAGGACATTCGCTTCTACGAACTGAAGCACTTCGTCGGGCCAAATTACTTTATATTTAAAAAGTACCTGAAATTTTACTATAAAACGAAAGCGCTACATTTACGAGTATTTATTAATAAAGGGTTTTCTAATAAAAGGTGTTATTTCGATAAAAGATCAATGGTTTCGTTGCGTGTGTGGCACGTAGCGCCGTCTTGTTGAAAATAAACTTTGTCCAGATCAATACCATACAATTCCGGCCATAAAAAATCGTTAATCATCTCTCGATAGCGCAATCCATTCACCGTAAATGTTGCTCTAGCTCCATTTTCGAAAATGTAAGGTCCAATGACTCCGCCGGACCATAACCCGCACCAAACAGTCACACGTTGTGGATAGAGAGGCTTTTCAACAATAACTCTTGGATTCTCTGAGTCCCAGATCCGACAATTTTGCTTGCTGACGAAGCCACTGAAGTGGAAATGGTCCTCATCACTCAAGATGATTTTTCGATGGAATTCCGGATCATTTTCATGCATTTCAACGACCCAATCAGCATAGACACGACGTTGTTGATGAGCGGCCGGCTTGAGTTCTTGAGTTAACTGGACTTTGTAAGCCTTAAGACCCAAAGTTTTATGCAAAATACGGTGTAATGACGTTCGTGGAATGCCTAATTCCAAAAAACGACGAGGAATGGACAAATGTCGGTTTTCTTCAACACTTTCGGTTACAACAGTAATATTTTCGGCAGTTCTCAGTACAATTCTCCCCTTCTTTTCATTAACCTTAAGTCCCTCGAAAGCAGAAGGAATATTCTTTCCTGGACTTTAGTGTATTGGTTTGATTACCCGTCTAGCCATCGAATTTCCTATTCCTGCGAGAACACTTCGTTTTAATTTTTCTTTTTACGCCAAGACCGAAATCGTGAAGTACGAATTACGCCCCATTAGCGCGTTCACTTCGAGAACTCTACGAGATTTCTAGTTTTATTATTCGTGATGTGTTTTCTGTTTGTGAAAGGCTGAAGTCCACCATCAATCAACTGATTCGATCAGTGTGGCTTTAGACCTGGAAAGTACACCATCGACCAAATATTCACAATACGCCAAATTTTGGAAAACACCTATGAAAGGAGAATTGACACACACCATCTTTTCGTCGATTTCAAAGCTGCATTCAGCAGTACGAGAAGGAGTTACCTAAGTGCCGAAATGTCTCAATTTGGTACATCCGTAAAACTAATACAGCTATGCAAGATGATGTTGCTCAACACCAGCAGCGCCATCAGAATTGGGAAGGAGCTTTCCAAGCCGTTTGATACCAAACGAGGTTTCAGACAGGGTGACGCGCTGTCATGTGATTTCTTTCACCTGATGTTGGAGAGGATCGTAAGAGCCGCAGAACTTAATCGCTCAGGCACAATATTTTATAAGAGCGTACAATTGTTGGCGTATGCCGATGATATTGACATCATCGGTCTTAACAACCGCGTTGTTAGTTCTGCCTTTTCCAAAGTGGATAAAAAGGCAAAGAGAATGGGTCTGGTGGTGAACGCGGACAAAATGAAGTGTATCCTATCATCAAACAAACAGTCGGCGCACTTGCATATCGGAATCCACGTCAATGTTGACAGTTATGATTTCGAGGTTGTAAAAAACTTCGTATATTTAGGCACCAGCATTAACACCGATAACAATGCCAGCCTTGAAATCCAACATAGAATCTCTCTGACCAATAAGTGATATTTTAGACTAAGTAGGCAATTGAGTAGTAGAGTCCTCTCTCGACGAACAAAACTAACACTCTACAACGCTCTCATCATGCCCGTCCTAACGTACGGCGCAGAAGCTCGGACGATGACAACTTCCGATGAGGTGTCCCTTGGAGTGTTTGAGAGAAAGATTCTGTACAAGATTTTTGGACCTTTGCATGTTGGTGACGGCGAGTATCGTAGGCGATGGAACGATGAGCTGTATCAGCTTTACGACGACATATGTAGACATAGCGCAGCGAATAAAGATCCAGCGGCTACGTTGGCTGAGAAGAAGAAGATGTCTTTTCTAAATTAATAAATTGATTTTTGTGGGTTTTGTATACTTACAATAGAAAGGTTGGCGCTTCCTTAAGGCACCTTTCTTGTCTAGAATTTCGAAAAAATCGATTTCTTTTTTTCATGTTATGATGGTTGGTTGGTTGGTTTAAGGGTGACCCCGCATCGGAGTGCTACATAGACCGCAAGTTGGGTTCGTTGTGTTGCCCTATAGCTCATTATATTATATGATTTCCCCACCTAACCGAGATTTTTACTATAGATTTTGGTCCAAGATATTAATTCGTTTCGAGAATTTAATGAGAGATTCGATTTTCAGGTCCGAGAGTACTGAAAGATTGTCAATTGTTGGAGAGCCTAGAAGAGCGAGTCGACTTCTGGCTAGGCCGGGACAACTGCACAGCAAATGCCTGCTCGATACTTCTTCATCTTCGTCCTCGCAGTATCTGCACCACAGGTCGTTTTGAGGAACCCCGAGCCGACGTGCGTGAGTGGCCTTTTGGGCATGATATGAGATATTATATTCCTTAGTTCGTGTTTCGAAAGACTTATAAGGGTTTTTGTCTGTTTCAGATTGTAGGATGGCCAGATTTGTCTGGTCGTAACGCAAGTAGTTTCCACTCGCCACCTCCGATCAGCAATGCTGTGAAATTCTCGATCAATGATCATTTTACATGTTGAGAGCGGAATGTGGATTGTGGGTAAGTTACTAACATTTGATTGCGCAGCTCCAGCACTCGCGAGCTCATCAGCTTTGCAGTTACCTTCGAATCCACTGTGACCCGTTATCCAGATAACTTGGACAGAATTCTGAACACTTATCTCGTTAAGGGATGAGAGACAGGATCGAACCACATCTGAGTGGGTATAAGAGGAGCTGAGTGCTCGAACGGCCGCTTGACTGTCAGTGAAAAAGCGGATATCCTCTAGTGATATTCTCTTTTCTAGGATAGTTTTCGCAGCATACCAGATAGCGCATACTTCCGCTTGGAATACACTACAGTAGTCGGGTAATCTAAATGATATATTGATGTGAGGGGAATTGGAAAAGATTCCAAATCCCACTTAAACTATCTGTATATATAATCAGACGGCCATCGATTTCGGTAAGATTTGTCTTCCATTCTTCCCTGGTTGGGAGTGAACAGGAGAATAGCAAGGGTGGTGATGGAAGACTTACATTATAGTCTATGTCGGAAGAGATAACAGTGTTGCTGTTCAGTATGGCCGAATGGCCAAGATACTTTTTCCATTTCGATATGGCATTCATGCGTGTCGCTGCAATCGCTTTGCCAGCCAGATCGGGAACAAGTGAAGCAACGTATTTAGAGCCTTAGTAGGGGTTGACTTAAGCATCCTGTTATCAGGAGGCAGGCTGTTCTTTGGCCTCGATCAATTGTGGCTACTCTACACCGTTTTTCGAGTGCTGTCCACCATACAACCACACCGTAGAAGAGTATCGGTTTGATGATCGAGGTATATATCCAATAAATGATCCGAGGTGAAAAACCCCAGGTTTTGCCTATAGCTTTCTTACAAGTATAAAGAGCTATGAAAGCTGCTTTTTTACATCTGTTTTCAATGTTCAACTTCCAACTCAACTTCCTATCTAGAATAACTCCTAGATATTTTGCTGAATCTGATAGAAGTAATGATTCCCCTTTTAAAGTTATTGTTTGCAGTGGAGGAGATTGTTGTTTCCTATTGAAGAGAATAAGATCTGTCTTTGCTGGATTCGCATTTAGTTCGGTGCACCATTTTGACAGAATATTGATTGAGCGTTGCATGAGCTCAGTGAGGGTATTCAGGTGTTTGCCTGACACGCAGAGAGCAATATCATCTGCATAGGCTACAACCTTGCAGCCTGCTTTTTCGAGATTTCGAAGCAAACTGTTTACAGCGAGATTCCAGAGAAGGGGTGAAAGTACGCCGCCTTGAGGAGTGCCTTTGACGGCGTACATTCTCATGCGGCTTAACCCAAGCTCTGAAGTGATTATTCTATTTTGGAGCATTTTTTCGATCATCTTCCGGATGGAGTAATTAATACCCAATTTAACAATTTCCGACAAAATAGCTTTGGGTTCAATATTATTAAAAGCACCTTCTATGTCCGTCCATAAATGCAACAAGAGAGTACTCCTTATTGTGAAGGGAGGTTTCCACTGTTTGCACCAGTGAGTGAAGTGTCGTTTTAGTCGATTTCCCTTTAGTGTAGGCGTGTTGTGCCTCAGAGATTAACTTAGTATCAAGTTGGGTTTTTATTTGCTCATCTAAGACTTTTTCAAAAGCCTTTAAGCAAAAAGAGGTTAGGCTAATGAAATCGTTTGGTTTGCAGTGTGAAGGTTTCCCCGTTTTCGGAATGAATACTACCTTCGATTTCTTCCAAATTGTCGAAAGGTAAGAGAGATTTAAACACTTGTTAAAGATCCTTGTTAACCAAAGCAGCAGAATTTCTATTTTTTTGATTTAAATTTTTTAAAACTTAGTATTGCTGTAGAGATGCTATTAGAGCTGATTAGATCTGATCTATTCCATAATTACTCTGAAGTGTGCTGGGAAGTGCAGGTAAGTTGGCAACGCAGCCTGGAGATTCTAGAAGTATTCTAAGAGTGTGGTCAATTGAAGTAGTCCAAGTTCCATCTTGAGTCATGATAAAACTGGGAGAGACTGCTGGGTTTGATGTAAGAATCTTGCGTAGTCTGCTTACTTCCGGAGTGTTCTCTAATTCTTGAGTCTATGATCGCCAGGATGTGCGTTTTCCATTTCTGACAGCTTTCTTACAGTCTTTGAGACATTGTCGATATTCTTCCCATTCGTCTGTTATTTTAGATTGGTTAAAGAGTTTCCGAGTTCGATTGCGAAGTTCTGAGATTTCTGGAGTCCACCAAAAAGGTTTATGCTTACCTCCTGTTTTTGTCAGGGGACAAGATTGCCCTGCTGCGTTATGATAGTTTATACTTTCAAAAATATACTTCCAAATTTTTATATTGAAATTCATTGTAGTTCGTTCGACGCCCAGGTATAAGCGCGTTAACCGTGATTTTCTCGAAACTATTTTTTCCGAGTTGGCGTTGGTAATTTCTTAAAAAGCACTGAACCGATTGATTTGAGTTTTTAATATGTTATTGAGCAGACTTATGTCTCTCGCGGGTAGCAGGCTTTCAATTTTATAATCAATTTTTCTATTTTTTCAAGAGCGAGAACGTGAAAAAATCCTTTTTTTTGATTTTCCAATAAACAGATAAAGTATCTAGAACATTTTTTTTTATTTTTGTGAATCTGCTATCCACCATAGCGATATATCTCCTGATGAATAATCTAACGAAGTTTTTTTTTCAGACGTACCTGAGCAGCTCAATCAGTTACGCCAGTAGCATGTGTTACGTCAGGGGAAGCAATTTTTTTTATTATTGTCATTGAAAAAAATATTTTTTTTGTTTTTTGTAAATAAAGAATGGATCTAATAAATAAAAACCGATTGTTTTTCTTCAATTTTCACGTCTCTAGACCAGAAAGATGCCTTAATTATCTGTCAACGTTTCGGGCACATCAAAGCGAAACTGAGAAAGAATTTAGCTAGGGCAACTTGGAAATAGTGAATTTTGCAGCTTTTTTGTTTTAGTGCTTTCTGTATTTAGTTCTAAGTTATCGTTTTATGCAGTAAGAACCTTTGTGGTTTATTGACTATTAGAAAGTAAATAAATAAATAATTCAAAGTTTCATTTTCACGATTTCATAGTCTGTTAAATACTGGCTCCCAGAATCGATCTAAAAAAAATCGATTTTTCGACCACCCTCATGTGTGTGTGTGCACGAGTATATTCCACACATGCACCCATTTCAGTGCAGATAAGTGTATCTGTGAGTGAAAAGTGTTTTACCAGACCAAATCTTGCAAATTGATCGCATTTTTGCTGCGAATATTTACACAGCTATACATATATACGGATAAATACTAATTAAAGAAACAATCGGCGAACGGATTAAATTTCTCACTTCATCGACGATTAGTGTGAAAACAGATGCGCGTTCTATATATGTACATACTTATGTATGTATGTGTGTATGTGTGCGTACCAAATAGACATAGCAATCGACAGACAGGCAAATAAATTTAAAGATTTATGTTTATGCGTGCATAAAATGATTGCCACGTAGACCAATCCTGCTCCCGTCACATTACCAAATTTTGCTTCTCTTATTGAATTACAAAAAATTCCATTCGGTAGAAAATTTTATCGACCAAAAAGAAATTAAGTGCCACACTTCGGACTTTGATGTAAGCAAAAAACGACAACAACAATAAAAAATTGACTTCTGTAAAAAAAAAACCAAATTCGCTTATGTACACAAAGATCTTTTTCCGCCAAGATGCGCAAAAGCTCTCCAAACCAACAACAAAGACAACAAAGGTTGTATTGAAAGCGGAAAAAAATGCTTTTCGGTGAACAGTCAAACGTTTCCACGAGAACGAGAGCATTGAGCTGAGCGGTAGCTTGAGATGCCTTGAAAATGCCAATTAAAATGTTACACCAATCTGGGCACTGATGGTCGTAATGCGTCATACAACTCAATGCTGAAGCATCCGCCATCCGCAAGTTAGTGATGATTTGCACACAAAATGGCAACTAACTAGCAGAGGCCGAGGTAGCGGTTGGCAGCTGATGGCTGATGGCTGATTGTAGGTTGGCGATGGCGACTGAAAATGGCACAATCTGTATGAGCATGAATCCCTTCCACCTCCATGTATATATGTATGTAGTTAGGTGGTTAGCGGTATGTATGGTGGGGTGTGTGAGAAGGTAGTTGATGCCACTGTGATTTGTGAGTGTTGCATTTCGTTTCACTTTGTGCACACCAAACGCAACTCAGGCGTAACATTCACATCTGAAGAATTCTTTATGCGCACATTCGTACCTACTTACATACCTACCTACCTGTCGTAGACGCTTTAACGGCCCTCCTCCACTCGAGTTCCATACACAGGTTCGTTACTTTGTCGATATTCATGAAATATGAGGAAAAGGTAAAAAGGTATTCAAGTTGGGTCGCGCAGCTTCAAGTGTGCCACTTCCAACCAACCAACCAACCAGGCCATAAGCCATCACTTCATCGTAGGCGATTCATCCAAGCGTGTGGAAGAAGCGGCCATTTTGTGGGACGCTTGCATGCCAGAACGCAGTGAAGAGATGAAAAATATATATGTGGAAAAGGAAACTTTTATGAAATGTTTAAACTCGTATTGTATGTATGTATGTGTGTGTGTGTGTTATCCAAATACGTATATCAAAGAAGTGGATGGGTGGAGACGTACATTATACATATTATAATTTATCTCCGTTTTGTATCATATCGACAGCTAAAAAAAAATGAAGCGCATATTTCCTTTGAGACATGTTTTCTATTTTACCTGAGTTTTTCTTTATATTTGAGTTTGGCGAATTCAGGGAATATAGCTTCCAAATGGCAGAACAGTGGAATAGTTTAAGATTGACATATGTAAAGGCTAGTTAAATTTCAAGGGCCGATGTTGAATGTGAACCACACCTAAACATCAAGGTTTTTCTGCATTTCATTTGACATTTCAGACTAACTCAATTTGAATCATGGAAAGATACACTTATCGAGCAACACGTTAAAGTTATTCAGGCTTATTATGAAAACGGGCGTTCAAATCAAAATGCATTTCGCGCACTTCGTGATTTTTTCGGTCAATTTAATCGTCCAAATGTGCGAACAATCGGAAAAATTGTGCAAAAGTTTGAGCAAACCGGGTCTGCAGAAGATGTGAAAATACCATTGCATGCGTTATCGTACTGCAGAAATCGTGCTGCTGTTCGCGATAGTGTGGTTGAAGAGCCGTCCACCTCAACTCGTCGTGGTGCCCAACAATTGCACTTCTCACGCTCGTCGTTGATGAACATTATGCATAAAGACTTGCGCTTGCAAGATGTAACTGGCTCAAGAACTAAAGCCTCTTGACTATTTCAAGCGTCGTCAATGGTCAGAATGGTGGCAGGAAATGGCAACAGTGAATGACCAATTTTCGAAGAAAATCATCTTCAGTGATGACGCACATTTTCACCTCAGTGGATTCGTCAACAAGCAGAATTGCCGCATTTGGGCGAATGATAATCCAAGAGTGATTGCTGAAAAACCAATGCACCCACAATGAGTGACTGTTTGGTGCGGTTTATGGGCCGGCGGCATCATTGGGCCGTATTTTTTCCAAAATGAGGCCGGTCGGGCAGTTACTGTGAATAGTGTTCGCCATCGTGAGATGATAACGAACTTTTTATGGTCCGAATTGGAAGATATGGATGTGGACGATATGTGATTTCAACAGGACGGTGCCACTTGTCACACAGCTAACGAAACAATGGCTCTTTTGCGCGAAAAATTTGATGGCCGAATAATCTCACGTCGCGGCGATGTCAATTGGCCGCCAAGATCATGTTATTTGACACCGTTGGACTTCTTTCTTTAGAGTTAGTTGAAAGAAAAGATGTACGTCGATAAGCCAGCAACAATTCAAGAGCTAAAGGAAGAGGTAATTAACGGCATAGAACCTCAATTATGTCTCAGCGTCATCGAAAATTTGGAACATCGGATGGAGGTGTGCCGCCCAGACCATTTGGCCGATATTTTGTTCCATACGTAAATGAGCCATACCAATATTATCATAATAAAGAGAAATGGTAATAATTTCATAAAGAAATTGTATTTTATTCAAAATCAACACCGGCCCTTGCAACTTAACTACCCTTTATATCACTAAACACTTTTTATAGTCGTTTCTTTGCCAGTGAGCTCTTCATTTTCTTCCCGCATACCGTTGTAATTGCCAAATCGATTTTGGCCCAATTCAACAAAGTGTGCGTTTCTTTCTGATTAGGAATGTCAAGTAGGTCGCTTCATTTTACTTCTTCATCTCACTGGGGGCGTCCATAACTCTCTCTCGAACACTCCAAGGGCCTTGTCATCATTAAAGTTTTTATAGCGCGGTTACACATCAATACAGAGCGTAAGAGTAGTAGAATGCGCCAGGTGATAAAATCGATCGTATGGACATGCTATGTCCTATGATTATGCGGCTACTTGATTTTTCCTATAAAACCTCATCAGCTTATTGCTCTCTTTTCGACAAAGTTAGGTTAGAAACATCATCAAATGTGCCGTCATACCAGTGGCATGCGCCCACTAACACTATAACATTCCTCTCTCTCGGCTGACTCCCCCCTGGAACTGCTAAATGCATTTCATTAAGGCGCATCCGTGTTAGTGCTTTTTAGACACACCAGGTACCCGCGTCTAGGTTCCTCTCCTAGTTGCATATGCAGGTTATACGTTATCGATAGCCTCCATTACTACTTTGTGTCTAATGGGACATCGGAAAGTTACAATGCCGTTGCCGTATCGACATATCGTCTCTTTGGGTTCGTCTTGAGGCTCACCTCAGGAGTTCGTGCCTGTCGTCTGTTTGCAAATACAGTCACCCCCACAAGAGATCTGCTTAAACATGGCTTCTTTGGATGACGCATCAGTTGGATGTTCTAGGTAGGTAGGTAGGGTGGTTGTCGTAAGACACACTTAGACCTTCGGCAGGTCCATTGTGATACCACTGGAGCTTATCCTTACTCTACGTGTTCCTTTTCAAACCATCCGGTTGCTTTAATAAACGAGCATGCTTAGTTCTAGTTCTGCTTAGTTCGCATGTTGTGAGGTTTTGCCAGCTTGTATTTACCTTTTTGGTGGTTTCCCTGTCTATAAGTAATTTACAAGTGGCTATGGGCATGGGTTGGATGTTCTAGCTCCGTCGCATTCGTGTTGGTTTCGCTTTGTGTTCTAATTCTATGTTTAGGAATTTTAATACAATCCTTGCTGCAAACTTTTTTACTGCTTTCTCTTAAATTTCTTCTTTCGAGTTCAGCCGTTGCGTTACCAGGTTATCTGGCGTGGGGACGATGCCGAGAACATTTGCGAGCTCGTAAAATCTAGCGCAGTAACGTAAAAGTCACGTGTTCTGCACTCTCATCTTCGCTGTGGCATTTCGAGCCAGTCGAATTATCTGCTACATTAAAACGATGGAGGTACGCAAGAAAGCCACCATTCCCGCTGAGAATCTGTTGTTATATAGAAATCTGTTTCGCCATGTTTTCTACTTATCCATTAATCTAGTTTGGGGATTAACTTATATAGGATAGGAGAATAGAGTCAGTAACTGTTGAAAGCGTCTTTAGTTTCCTTCCTTGCGGTCCTCCAACGTTTAGTAGCATACGCATGAGTGCGTTATTTACTCTCAATGTCTTGCAACTGTTTATTTTTAGATGCTCTTTGAATGTCAGGTGCTCACCCATATGGACTCCAAGATACTTTAACGATGCTTGGGATCCAATATCATGCCCTCCAAGCGAAATAGTGGGGCCATCCTTCTATCTACAATTACTGATAAGGACCAGCTCAGTTTTTTCGCGCCGCCAGTTCAAGATTAGCGTTGCTCAACAACCTTTGGATTCTCGCAACGGCATCGTTGCACATTTGCGGCAGGCAGTCGCCACGTTTATCAGTTTCCATCAGGTTAAGGTAGTTGAAACTCTCCATGAGGGTGGAGAGGGGCCCACTTAGGTCTACCATTGTGGTACCACTAGTTGGGACTCAAGTTCCTCCTCTTATTCCCGATGTGGTGAAATCACTTCGTTTCTCTAATAAACGATGAAAAATGGTGAATGACTAAGAATTCTAAGTCTACAAGACATTCAAAGAAGTAAAACTGTGATATCGCGTGTCAGCAAGAGCCAGGGACTTAGACAGTGTTTATGGTGCACCACTTAGTCAGCTCATTTAGAATAGTTCAACATCTGGCAATTGAAACTGGAGAAAAAGGAAACTATATTCCATTTCCTTTGTGAATGCCGTGCCCTATGGCAAACGAAGATGGTAACCCTTGGCAAATCGTTTTTCGAAAACCTCGAAGAGCTGGCCGGTATAGACGTAAACAACCCTATAAAGTTTCTCAATCGTACAGACTGGATATAGTCGTGAAAGAATAACCATAGAATTTGTTGGTAGCGAGGATGTGGCAATAAAATTGTGTGGAAGCCCATTGCGCTCCTCTCGTTCCAATCCTGCCTACTTGGAAAGATTACCCTGGAACGGCGATCAAACTCCAATTTGCGGAGTACGAAGTTCAGAGAAATGCGGTGTTAATTGCCTAAAAATGCTACCATGTGCCTCCAGAGGCCAGCATCCATCAAACTGATTGCACTTTGAGCAGCGATGGGAATGACGAGAAAGTCGATGGGAAGTAAATCCAAAATGACATTAAGGACAGCACTGACACAAGCAGTCCTTTGCACCCTCCCCAGTTTAGTGCCATTTTAATCCTTCCAAATAACTTCCCACCAAACCAGGCATCCATCCGTACGTTAAAATTTGCAGAAACGCCACGTTGGACATCCAAAGAACGATCCGTGGCTTGAGTCCCCATTTTTTGTCGAACATTGATTTGCAGCCTAAGGATTTATAAAATGTCGAAATTTTTATTGTTTAGTGTAGAAAAAATGCGCTTTAAGTTGCATTAAGTATTTTTTTGGAATCATATTACCCAGGAGTTTGACCGCAGCCGAGTGTGTGCGGCGTAACTTCCATTCGGTTGATTAAGAGGTCACTGCCTCTTGTCTTTTCCAAAAAATACATAGCAAAACATTGAGTGCATTGCTGCTAGGGAAAAATCTCTCACAAGCCAATCTCCTTTTCACAGGCGGCCTCAATAAGAAAAAACATGCTTGAGTGACTTCTTAAAAAAAAATGTTTGGTAAAACTGTTTATATTTGGTAATAAAAATTTGTTTAAAAATGTGCAACAATTTATTTTTGGTACTTATTTTTATTTCGTTTTGAATTGAATTTTACTATTATTTTTGAATTGCACAAATTTTAATTCAGGCAACAATGTAAAGAAAATTATAAACAATAACAAAA
The DNA here is from genome assembly GCA_037575425.1 of Anastrepha fraterculus. Taxonomy (NCBI): domain Eukaryota; kingdom Metazoa; phylum Arthropoda; class Insecta; order Diptera; family Tephritidae; genus Anastrepha; species Anastrepha fraterculus. The sequence goes on along the minus strand of JAYXIM010037275.1, from coordinate 20,227 downwards.
AGTTTCCATAAGTGACATTGGGCGAAGGTATCATAAAAATCAATCAGCAGATACTTTTACTGAGGAGTATACAAACGCATCAACCAGCCCGCTCCATGAACTAGCTTACATACATACATACTAGCTTACATATGTACATATGTGCGTATGCCACTTTCTAACTCAAGCTGATGTTGTGCTGTGACTTCAAGTAGTTTATAAACATAATTTTGTGGTCTTCCATATTTGCTACAGTTGACACGATTACTCGCTTCTATTGAAGAATCCCGTCTTTAGGCAAGTGCTGGGCGGCACTCACATTTCACACTTCACGTCTTCAATTAAGATGCGGTCAGATGCTATCTACAAAAATGTTCTCACACAGATGTTTGTAGGCACTTAAGTGCTTAGACGATGAGAATAGTTGGCGTAAATAATCAATAAGGCAGGGTTTTTTGTAGAAGCAACTGAACGACCGCAACGTCCGCTGTGAGTAGACAATTATGTTAATGCTACTTACCGTTACATATACTACTTTATATCCTGAACTGAAATTATTCTCATGTCTCTTTTGCAAGGCAAGTAGAAGGTTGAGGTAGCTACTAACATCAGGTGGACTAATATGCAAGTTGGGTAGGGCAGATTTCGGGATTACATGAAAATATCTCGAAATCTCGAGATCAACATAGCATTAATAATGGCGTGCCTGGTGTTCATGTTAGTCTACATAAAAAAAATCCCGAAATTCCGGATCCCGAAATTTGTCTCGGGATACAACTTTTTTAAATTTAGTAAACATTCAATAAGTCAAGGCACTTGAAGTTGAAGCTCCTGCAAAAACGAAAAAAACGATCTGGTGACGGATGACCAAGGCGCTCTTAGGTTATGGAGGATAGTTGCTTAATAGTGGATTTAGCAGCGCCGATGTGGAATACCGATACTCCAGTCCCTGACGATGGAATCATCGTGTCCCCACCCGACTTATATGAAGTGCTGGATGTTCGCAGGCGACTCAAAAACAACAAAGCCACTGGCGGAGTCAGTGTTGATAACCAACAATTCGAAGTTGTGAGAGACTTTATCTATCTTTGGACCAGTACTAATAACAGAACTGACGTCAGCCTGGAGATCAAATGGAGAATAACTCTTGCCAACAGGTGTTCCAATTGAACTTTGAAAAGGTCGAGCCAAGGAGCACCAGGAGATTTGGTGGCTCCTAAAACACTCAGGCTAAAAATCCCATTGTATTTAAAGCTCTGGAAAGAGGGTAGATAGTCAAGGAGGGAAGGAGAAAAGTATCAGAGAAAGAGATAGGAAAGAATAGAGACAGAGATAGAGATAGTTATTCCTGTGAGAATTTTCTAGATTCTTTGGTAAATCTGTAAATATCCTCCAGTTTTAGAGAACGAATATTACTCATTCTCATGACATCGGAACCCAATACTCGTAGCCGTGCTCTAGCAAAGGCAGGATACTCACAGAGAAAGTGCTCAGTGCTATCCGCCTCCTCTAAGCATGACAGGCATACCGGGTCCTCGATGATTGCAATGGTGGTCATATGCTGACCCCATGGGTTGTGTCCTGTAATGATGCCGACCATCAACCGAATGTCTTTCCTTCTAAGTTTTAGTAGAAAGTTTGACAGTTTTCTGTTCGGACTTGTCACAAAACACTTTGCAGTTCTGCAGCGTTCCTGAGCGGACCATCGCTCTTTATGTAGACTGCCTACACAATCGCTGATCCAATTCTTGATTCCTGCGGAACTGATTCCGATTATTGGCTCTGGCCCCTGTGGGGGCACCGCTGATCCACGGTTGGCCAAATAAGTACAGGCTTGTTTTGTCTTGCGACAGAATTAAGCTTCTTCTTACATTCTTGAATAATCTTTGAGGTTTGCTTCGCTCAGTAGGTGGTGTTACTTTGGGCTCAGTAGGCAACTGAGATGTAGAGCTCTCTCTCGACTAAACTAGCACTCTTACAAATCTTTTTTATTTTGTACATTAACTCGAAAAAAGTGCATAAATACTTAGTCCTACTTAGAAAGTCTCCCTTAGAAAGCAGAAAATCATGTCCAGGGAAATGAATGTATCGACCAGATCCAAGTCAGTACTTATTAGAGATGATTTCCACATGAAAGCCTCTCGTCGCTCAACTGGTCATTCTTCGAAAACACGCTTGAAGAAAATTAGACTCGACAGATGCAAGCAGCTTCTTTGGTGGCACGCGGTCAACGGCCTTGAAAATATTATTTTCACAGATCAGAAAATGTTCACTGTTGAAGAAGTTTTTAACAAGCAAAATGACAAAATCTATGCTAAAACTTCTAAAGACGCAAAAAATGTTGTTCTATGGATTCAGCGTGGCTACCACCCAGCCTCCGTATTAGTTTGGTGGGGACTCTCTTGCCAAGGCGTTACTCATACTTACGGCATTTCTGCGAAAAAGGGCTCGAGACTAAGGCAAAAGTGTACCACGAGGATATCTTCGAAGGCGTGGTGAAGCAGTTGAGCAGTACTCTCTTCAATGGAGATCTTCCAGCAAGATTCCGATCCAGCGCATAAGGCAAAAACCACTCAGTAGTGGTTAAAAACAATATTCCTGGGTTCATACCTACAGAACATTCGTCGTCTGGAAGTCTAGATTTGACTACAGTTTATGTTCAGAATTGGAGCACGGGACCTGTCGAAGACCTCACATAAAATTGGAGAGTCTCATGTAATCTTTGGTTCGAGTAGTCCATATCCATGGAAACCTTGTGTGCTGCAATAACTGATTGGCCTAATCGTTTGAAAGCATGCGTAAAAGTACGAGGGGTGCCTTTTATATTTCGGGATTAGAAAACAAAAACAAATTTTAATCATCGAAAATCACTTTATTGTCTTTCAAAATATTCTCCATGAAGATCTATACACTTTTGCATGCGTTTGAACCAATTGTCGAAGCACTTTTGCCACTCTGAATGAGGTACCTCCAAAATATGCATTCTGAATGCCGCAACCGCTTCTTCAGGTGTCGAAAAACGTTGACCTCTCAGTTTGTTTTTTACGTACGGGAATAAAAAGAAGTCACTCGGTGCCAAGTCAGGACTATACGGCGGATTACCCATTAATTCGATGTTTTGGGTGCTCAAAAATGCAGTTGTTTGAGCCGATGTGTGAGATCTCGCATTGTCCTGGTGAAGAGTGATCCGTCTTTGGCGATTGGTTTTCCTAATTTCTTGGAAGACAACTGGCAAACAAATGGTTGTGTACCACTCAGAATTTACTGTTCTGCGTTGTTCTAGTGGTACGGTTGCGACATGTCCAGTTTTTCCGAAAAAACAGGCGATCATTTGCTTGGAAGTGCTTCGTGCGCGAACAACTTCTGTTGGATTTGGCTCATCCTGAAACACCCATACAGTCGACTGCTGTTTACTTTCGGGCTTATATGCGTAAACCCATGATTCATCACCTGTCACGATGTCATAGACGTGTTTCGAGGCCCCGCGATCGTATTATTTGAGCATTTCCTTCGACCAATCGACACGAGCCTTTTTTTGAGCGATTGACAAATTGTGTGGGATCCAACGCGAACAAATTTTTTGACAGTCAAATGTTTATGCAATATGGAATGTGTGCTGGTCCCACTAATGCGTAAGATTGTCTCAATCCCACGATAGGTCACATGACGATCTTGCAATATCAGTTCGCGCACAGCATCAATGGTTTTCGGAGCAACAACTGATTTTGGACGACCTTCACGAAATTCGTCTTGGAATGAACTACGACCACGATTGAATTCACCATACCAACGATAAACACTGGTCCTTGATGGAGCTTCATCGCCAAAAAATGAATTAAGTTCATCCATGCAATGTTGCTGAGTTAATCCACGTCGAAAGTTGTAAAAAATAATCGCACGAAAATGTTCACGATTTAATTCCATTTTTGGACCGAGATGAATCTTTTAACTTACTGTAAACAACACAAATAGCGCTGGTATTTCAAAACGTTCTGAGTACGTAAAAGCCAAAAAATGTCAAACTTTGCGATACAGCTGTCAGTTGCCAGATTGCAACACCAGGGTTGCCAAATGCCGAAATATAAAAGGCACCCCTCGTAAATGGTGACCATTTCGAATGAAAATTGAATTTTTGCTTTAATATTTACATGATTAAATAAACAACTAAGTTAATTTAAAAAAGTATTATAATTTCATATATATAACGACTTAACTTGTAACGAAACTTATGGCTAGACTAAGTAATCCTTGGTATTTAAAATCCTCAATTCCGGTATTCCCAGCTTGACATCCCTACTAAACACCTACATAGTAACGAAGCTCATTTTCGCCAACTTTTTCTTCATTGCTTTTATCCCATTTAGCTTGGGGAGTTTCTTGGCTCGTCTCGGTGTTGAAGTTCGCACGTTTCATATCACTTTCTTTTCGCTTCGTTTCTTTTCGTATGTAGGTATGTTGCTGACCTAGCTTCTTCGGCGCCGTGGCGATGTTTAACACGTTTTTTGTCATATCTGATTCAGGCATGTCCATAACTACGAAGACGACTTTCTTGTACTTTTTGCTCAATCGGCGCGATTTTAAGACGAGGGCTCAATGCGGTACCTTGGAGTACCACCGCTTTTACGGCAAACTCATCGCTTTCGCCAGTTATCGCTCTGACTTTTGTGGTCACATTGTCCTGCATTGCTTTGACGTAGTACTCAGGTACTTTCTGTGCTCTTAGAGCCTGTCATATAAGTTTGCGGGGTACTCTATCCAACGCTTTCCCAGATCAATAAAAAAAATTTACCTTGCTTTTCTTATTTTCTCTGTAATTTTCCATTAGTATTCTTATTGTGTGGATTACATCAGTTGTAGATTTGCCTGCCATGAAGCCACACTCACTCAACTCACGTATTCTTTTATTTATCACTCGCTCTCAAATCTTGAAAGAATGACTTATCAAATCATTTTCGACAACATTTTTGCAAAATAATGCTAACTGGTCACTTGATTATTGACTAAGTGATTTCCAAGTTTATAACGAAACTCTCTCTCCGTGGAGCTATATAGGCGAAAAAAATGTGGAGTTCACTTAGTACTTCCCAAGTGAATTACGATTATTTTCAACCATTTCAAAAATACTAAAAATGTTGAAGGATCAAGTCTCAGACCAATGATGCACTGTACCCCAAAATATTGAAATCCATGTTTCCTTTTAGTTAAAAGAACTCTCCTAATGGAGAAATTATTTTAGAACTCTACTATGGAGACTGAACTTAGATCGAATAATTATTCCAGTCGCTGCCCTGCTATGCAGAATCACACTCAGTTATTTCGGCTACAATTCAACCTTATATAGGAGTATAACTAAGTGTATCTGGCAGGCTTCTAGCAGTGCAAGGGTGTCTTTGGGAAAACGTGGGGTCTTTCTCCTAGCAAAATCCTATGGATTTACACAGCTATAATAAAGTCTATTATCACCTATGCATCAGTGTTCTGGATGAGTAGACTCTCTCTCGTGGAAGTGAGGAGGACCTTATCAAGACTACAACGCAATGTGGCCATCTGTTGAACCGGAGCTTTTTCGACTACTTCAGGCTCGACATGTGATTCTTTGGTTAGATTATCCCCACTTGATGTTTTCATCCAAGAAGAAAGCCTTGAAGGCAATCTGCACGCTGAAACACAATGGGTATTGGTACGGCATTGGTCAATAGAGAAGGCATGGACTTCGATTTAATGATTCTCTCCATGCCATCAGGAGTCGTTCTTGAAAAGCAATATACTGTGGTTCTACCAGAGGTTCAATGATTTCGCATTTTCGCGGATGGCTCCATGGCCGAGCATGGTGCCCGCTCTGTTGTCTACGTAGAATTCAGCGGGTCAGACCTACACTTAGCTCTTGGAATCTACGCATATGTGTTTCAAGTGGAGGTGTATGCAGCTCAAGAAATAATAAATTTTGTTGTGGAAAAGAAGTGGAGAGCAAAGATGCGTTCATGGCCTTAGACAGCCCTCCAACCCCCCCAAGGATAGTTTAGTCCAGTAAATATTGGCTGAACTATGTCGGTAGGCGTAATAATAAAATAATAGACATAATATCCTGATGCTAACATGGCTCCCGGGACACGTAGGTAACGCGGGTAACGAGATGTTTGACTTTTTACCTAGGAAGGGTTCTCAGGCCAACTTCTTTGGCCCTGCACCCATAGAAGCCGCGGTTGGCAAGCGGGTTACTTCAACCCACAAGGGAGCTTTGCAGGCTGAGAGAGGCTACAGATGGACAAAATATAATGTTGCCTATCATGTCCGACCGAATGTCGCAGATCCTCTTGCTATTAAGCAGAAGGGCTGATGTCCAGGCAGGGAGGCCCACTTTCTATAGGCGAAGCACATGGAAAAGGTAGACAACTGAGACAGTGCACTCTGCCCAGCTTGTGGAGAGGAGGATGAGACGGCACACTATTTTCTGTGCGTCTGCTCGGCCTTCGCTCGAATCAGGCTTGAAGTCTTTGGCACTGATGTGGTAAGAAGCGACCACCTTGGCTCCTTGGCACCGTAAGATCTGCTCAGATTTTTTCGGAGTTCGGAGTAGATTTAAAGAAATCAGTCTCAGTGCTGTACTTGCTAGTTGTCGCGAAAAGAAAAAAAGGATATCGACTTAGCTCACCAGAGTTGCTCTCTTTCTTCATTCAGATCATTTTCGCTTATCGTTCACGAGCTGCTTAAGAATCTCGATTAAGTTGCATACATAACTACTATCTATCTACTATTGGGAAATATAATATTAAGATCGACCTGGTCTGAAGCATACATTTTCATATGCCTTTATAATCGAGTACATACTTAAATCCATTCGCATGCAAGTTGTCGAACTCAAGCCTACTTCAAAATTTTTGTGAGCAAAATAGCCCACCAGGATATAAATATGATTACGAACTTTCTGAAGAATGACAGTGTGACTAAAAGTTAAATGGACATAAGATTATGCAGAACGCCAGCACTAGCGTAGCCCTGCTAGCCGTAATAAATGTCCTTATACATACTCAAACACACAGGCGTAACTACACAGCCATTCAACAGCAAATTCAAATGGTACTATCGACTGCCTGTGCGCCACACGTGTGTGCTGAAAAAGGCTAATCTCAGCACAAGCAGCAGTGGAGTGTTGCGGTGGCCGTTATGGCAGCGCCAGGTGACCGCAATCGGTTAACATCCGGTAGCCGGATGGCGGGTGGTGGTCGTGCTGCGCTAGTGTCCATTGGTGTTAGTGTTGTTGGCTGGAGGTGCAGACACACTTCGCATTGTCCCTTTTGCTGAAAATTATGCCCTTATCTCGCTTCCTGTCGTGATACAATTTTCTATCATAATATTTCGTTTATTAGTACTCAGTTGGGCGGTCGTACTCAGTCGGCTGATTTTCGAAATAACTGTCTAAAGAATAAAATAAAATTGTATTTGATATTAATATTAACCGCTTGACCGTAGTAATACCAAGCAAATCCAAGCAATTCGTCCGAGTTGTAAGAAATATCAGCTACGCGGCGTCTAAATCGATATGACCCATTCTGTTTCACAACGCATATGATAAATGCGAGTAGTGCACGATTGCTGATGACTAACTTGCATCCATTTCTCCATACAAAGTGCCATCGTTGTGACATTCTAACATTCACTCCTACTGTCGTCTGCCATGTCGTCCATCATCATTCGTGCGACGACCATCAATTGGTGGCCTACAATTGGTGAGCCGCAAAAAATGCATAATTTAAATAATCGCCAGTACACTCTCTCCTTCCTTCCGTTCATGCAAGCGTTTCTTCATTTAGCCTTTTTGGTTGGTTGGTCATTTCGTCGTTGTCCTCTGACACGCAATCTGCTCGAATTGCGATTTAGTTTAGCGTAACTCCAGAGTGGGCGAGCGGAGACTATGGAGTGGAAAGTTACTGATAAAATGGCCACACGCTAATGTGCTTTGTCGCCGTCGTCGTTGCCGATGTTGGCGTCGCTGCTGCCTTACTACTACGAGTATTCTATGCCATGCCATGTCTCTAATTTACGACGCTTGTCATTAAAGCTATGATGTCAAGTGGATGGATGATAAGGATCTCTATGACATACAATAAAATGCACAGGAAGTGGTTGCGCAGGTGGCGGTGTGAGGTGGAGTTGGAGTTCGATTCATTATATTTGCCGCCATTATTTTCCGAGAAGTCTTGCTGCGAATGACATGATTCCGTAAAGACGTCCCAGGAGGAGGTGGTAGTGGGATGAGTGTGAAATAAAAGACAGTAAAATACTAACATAGAACGAGGTGCAGTTAAAACTAGTTTTATAGATTATAGAATAAAGAAATTATTAGCCGCTAGAAGTTTCAATCCGAAAGTAGTATACCCAGGCAAGGCCAACACGGGGCAAGGAAAGGCTAAACACCATCAGAGATTAACGAACGAGGAACCCATCCTTAGGCAAATCAAACGCAGAAAGTGGCGATGGATAGGTCACACATTGAGAAAACCACCAGATAGCATCACGAGAATGGCACTGGACTGGAACCCGCAAGGGAGCAAAGGTCGCGGTCGACCAAAAATCACTTGGAGAAGGTCGATGCTGCGCGAACTAGCAGATGCCGACATCTCATGGGACGGTGCAAAAACAACAACACCGAATTGTGTACGATGGAAGAGTCTTGTCGAGGCCCTATGCTCCCGAAAGGAGTGAACAAGGAAACAAAAAATTTGGAGCGCCGTGGTACATAACCAATGAAAATATTCATCGAGATCTAAATGTTCCATTAGTGGCAGCAGAAATAGCAGTAAGCCAACAAAACGACTACCAAAGGCTGAGACACCACCCAAATCCATTGGCTCGGTCGCTGTTGCATACCGTTAATTCACCACGTCTCAGAAGAATTGACCTTCCAACCCTGTGACGCATATTTGACGCCTTCATAACAACCTTAATCTTCTTCAAGAAGCTGTACTCTAATTTAGGTTAAGAGTCGAAACCTTATTGTTGGTATTAAGATTAATTAATAGATTCAATAAATAATAATAACAGTAAAAAAAGAATATTTTTACCAGATATTGTACGAAAAGTGGCCAACTTCTTGTGGCTTAAGTGTCCACTCGCAGTCTACAAAATACCATGCATATCTCTGCCCTAATTGAATGATGCTTTGCAAATGAGTGAGAATTTCTGGGTGTTTTCCTGAATTTCGGATAAGAAGCTGAATATGGCTCTGCGGTACGATAACGTTTCTGTAATCCTCTTTGCCGGTAAAGGAGGCTTAAGCCAGGAATGTGGGCTATATCACAATATTTTCCAGCGGTTCTTAGACCTATGATTGTTCTTGTAATAGTATAGCTATTCCTTAAAAATGTTTTGAGTATCCTGCTGAAGTTACCGTCTTGGGGCCCGTTATAAATGCGAGTCGTTCCAGTAGCGTAAAATCCTCTCGAAATAGAAGTTATTGGTGCGCCCGATGCCGATGGCAAACTGAGTTTACGTCTAGACCAGATGGTGGAAGATAAAACTAGGGCAGATTATTTACTTTAATTTTATTTTTAAATATCCAAGCCAACAAAATTTGGCTTACAAGAAAGATTGCAAAACAAACGTGACCGAAATCAGACCGAAAACGAGGAATTGGGATGTAGTCTCAGCTATCCCAACTACACCTAACCCATGGTGAAGAGAATACAGAAGGTGTAATCAACCACAGACCGTTGACAGACTCTCAGCGATTTTGAAGGAATCAGCTGACTTGCTGACGTAACAGGGCATGTACGGCGGTTTGTTTACGGCAGAGGTCGATAAAAACTTACTTTATTGCAACGACTGATTGTATTCAACTAACCTCCTTTTAAACATTTTGATTTCAGTTTCTCTCACAATTTTGCTTCGGATGGCTAAAACTTCTAATATATCTTCCTAGAACCTAACCAGCTCAATTGCAATAATGATTCGTTGAATCAGGTTTTGCAGTTAGGTAGTTGATTTTGAGAGAAAAGAAACACATCTATCATCTTCGTAGTGTTCTCGTATAACTTTCACTATTTCGGTGGTGAATTTGTGTAGCTTCTATATGTTGTGAGTTCTTGTTATACCTGAAGACTAAATTTTATTCTGTTCATCAACCTCCTCATCATCGAAGATCAACTAGAAATTCACACTTGTAGAGCATAAGTAAGGTAAGTGGTGTTACACGAAATGGGGAAGCAAAGTAGTGCGTCTAAGACATGACTTGGGATATGGGATCCAATTTCACAAGCCAGACTGGGTTTCCGGTTCAAAAGTTGAGGATTAGGCTAGAGGAATGACGTATTCAAGGTCAGCCTCCGGGGCACAGAGATATTGAGGTAAATTGTAAAGCAGATGAGCTAGCCTGGAAGTACATTTCTAGCTATTCAACTGCTTTGTGATAAAAGTACCAGTGGAATACCTATGGCCACGAGCAAATTAATAATTAAGAATAACATTAGCCAAAAGTCCAAGAAGAGATAAGGGCACATGCTTATCTGTTAGGTTCCTATGACCCAAAATAAATAAGAAAAATACAAAGGAACTGCGTAACCTTTCACGAAAGGATATCTCGAAGGTCGTGGCTTGTATAATCGGTCATTGGCTATTTGGCAGGCACTCCTTGAGACTAGGAGTTTTCTCCCATGAATATTGTAGAAGTGGTATTGATGAGGAAGAAATAGTTGAGCACTTTCTATGCAATTGTCCTGCCTTAGTTAAAATCAGAACAGGTTTCCTAGAGGTGGATACTTTTTCAATTCTGTTACGTAACTATCTGGCGTGGGGTTTGGACCATTCCTGAGCCATAAACAGTTTCACGAAGAAAAAAAAAATAAATGAGGTGGCATCACAACTGACCTGTAAGGTCTAAGTGAGTTGGTAGTACAGACCGGCCAGACCACCGTAACCTAATCTAACCAAGGCTAGAGCAACTACCAACAACAGGTAGACTAATTTGAGATCGCATGTTAACTTGTGCTAAGATTCCATGAGCGAAGAGCAGTGGAGTTATTGAGGCTCTAAAATACGAGTATACGGAAATATTGGGAGGGCATGTTGACAAGATTTGGACCCCCACATAACGATTTCCATGGAGCTGTAAGGATGAAGAAGCCGTGGAATCCAGTCAGCACTTCCTGTGCGCGAATGTTTCACGAAAAAAATGTTTTATTTTTCTGGGTAAAAGATTTCCTCGATTATCTGGATAGCTTAGGCACCGTCTCGCTAAAGGGATTGATTGGTTTGAAAACCAGGAGGTCGCCAAATTTGGTCTCTGTGGCCATTGATTGGTTTCGTTTGAAATTGAAATTTGAAAAAGGCAATCCAGAAGCAAAGAGAGATTGGTAACTTCTAAAACACTCAGGCTAAGAAGCCCATTATATTGAAAGCTCTGGATAATAAAAGGGTAGATAGTAAAGGAGGAAAGGAGGTGTTAGCAGGAAGAGATATGATAGAATAGAGACAGAGATAGAGCTAGCTGAAAATACCCTCCACTTTTAGAGAACGAATTTTACTCATTCTCATGACATCGGAACCCAAAATTCATAGCCTTGCTCCAGCAAAGACAGGACTCACAGAGAAAATATTTAGTGTTAAGCTAGACAGCCAAAATGCTAAGCTGGATAGGCAAAATGCTAAGCTAAGCTAAGACAAATCGGGTTCTCAATGATTCCAATGGTGGCCATATGCTGACCCCATGGGTTGCGCCCTCTAATAATATCGATCATCAAACGAACGCCTTTTCTATCAAGTTTTAGGCGAAAGTTCGACAGACAGTTTTTTGTTCGGGCTTGTCACAAAACACTTTGCAGTTCTGCAGCGTTCTAGACTGAACCATCGCTCTTTATGTAAATTGCAAACATAATCGCTGATCAAATTTGTGATTCCTGTAGAACTGATTCTGGCTCTGGTCGCTGTGGGGTAACCGCTGATCTGCAGTTGGCCAATTTATCGGCTATTTCATCGTGGTTTCTGTCAAAGAAGCCCATGTAATCTAATCTAACCTAATATAAGGTTTTAAAACAATATCAGCTAAGCTCCCTCCTTCCTTTTTTATTTCAGCGGAGACTTGGTAAAACATTATTTCGAGCATCTGTTCAGTTAAGGCTGACTCCGCTCAAGAGGTTGACTGATTTAAAACATGTACGTATACTATAGGACTTAGGAAATCTCCCCTGGAAATCGATAAGGGCCTCTGAAGTAATTTTAAAGAACAGTCCGTCTAAACTAAGCTAACCTGAAATTACAATGTTTTATAACCGGCACAAAAGGATAAAATTAGTTAGGCTTCAAGAGGAAGAAGTCAACTCTACGCTATCCTTCTTTGTTTACTTCAAGTTTATTAAATGATGAATGATATTATATATTTTCTTTGCTCTAAAAAACTGAAGGTTATTGACTGGAGTTGCATGTGTCGTGACCGATACTTGAAATTTTCATGACGAACAATCAACTTTTTCAATTTGCTCTTTTTAGTTGTACTTTAGTTTATCACTTCACCGTTGAGTGATTTCAATGATATATTTATGTATGCATGTATGTATGTATTTATGCTGAGCTATGTTGTCACCCAACCCATCATTCGGCGCTGCCCGTGAAGCGATGTGTAATAAAGTGAATTCTGTGGGGAAGATTAAAACCAAGTCATCTTACATTTTGGATCCCGAGTGTGTATGAGTGTGCATATATATGTAGGTGATTTAAAATGTAGCCTAAAATGTATGTGCATACACAGATACATTCATAAATTCAGACATCAGCGCCTTTCATACAACTGAGTCGGTGTGCCGTATTACCCCAAAACAATTATCGCCACAAAATATTATAGTAAAAATTTGCAGAACGTGACAAATTGAAAGCGAGCACAGCAGTGATGCAGAAACTACGGTTACGTGTCCAATTTGCTATTCGCATTGTCGTTGTTGTCGTCAATATTATCTTCGTCATCCAGCACCGCCAGCCACCAGCCACCATCCGCCATCCGCCAACCATCCATCCATCTACGAGTACACTTCTGCCTTTGCAACTGCTTCATCAATGCTTTGTACGTCTGTCTGCCACACAGCAGCTCTTTTGGCGCATGCGTAAACTTGGTTTTGGCGATTGTCGTTTGCTATGTCTGTCCGCTGTTCATATTCACTTTCCTTTTGGTCAGTGGCCGTTGTGTCCTGCTACTTTTCTGCATCCTCTGGTGTTGTGTCCAACAATAGGCTTCTGACGACCACTTGCTGCTAACCATCAGCAAGCAGCTAACTACTCACACACATACTTACATACCTACACCGAGTATGAATGAGCCTTTGTAAGTGGACATATGAATGTATGCCATCACTACTTGTGCGCTCATTGCGCGCTTACTGTGTAAATAAACAATTTTGTATAAAACCAACAAAAACTGAGGCTATGGTTAAAACTTTGTTTGGTGCTGATTTTGTTGTGACTGCTTAATTTTATGGTGGCACAGTGAAGCTTACATTCATAAAATGCAAGTAATGCTCAAAAGTTTCTAATTAGTTTGGTGAGGTTAGTTTGGCCTCGCATAGACCAGCTATGGCTTTCTTAAAACTAATGGGAAGCTTTTTTTTATTTTTGGAAAGATGGGATACTACTTGAATGCTCTAAGTATATCAGTGCTACAGTATTTTCAGAAAAAATTTTGCAAGCTCTTTACTAATTTAGGTTGGGTTAAGGTGGTTGCCCCAAGAGGATAACACTTCGGCATGTAAAAGCGGCACTGCACCGATAGTACAAACGAAGGAAAATTAGGAAAGGAATGCAGACTGTGAACAGCAACGATTAAAATCAATTGGCGAAATATTTTGTAAAATTAAGGAATACCAAAGTCATCTCATGTCCTCCTCTGATAGAACTGCAGGGTTATAAAGTTTTCGAGTACCAGCAGAGTCGACACTGAAAGTCGAGTGTAAAGATGGTGAATGCGTGCAAAAAGGATGCATATAATTTAGTAGCAAATATAAAATCGGACAGACATCGCAGAGTGGAAGCTGACCTGAGTCGATACTAAAGCTGGTCAATGAAAATAATTTAGATTGGACCTGTTTTTCGTGGCTGACTCCTGCTTATAAAGCAATTATTTTTTATCTTATTCAGATAATTTTCATTATAAAGGATGATCTGATTCGAGGTACATTTTCCAATTAGATTTTTTGGCAGATCACCCGTGACTACTGTCAAACTGAATACATTTTTTTGTCAGTATTCGCGGTGTATGGTGATGAGATCTATTTGTGGCATACTGGCTACATCAATTAGCAAAATTGTCATATTTGGGTTGAAGAGTAACCCAAACTCATTCCTGAATAGCAATTACATTCATTGAAAACAACAAACGTTGGTGCGGCCTATGGGCTGGAGGAATCATCGGCTCGTATTTCTTCAAAGACGAGGCTCGCGCCAATGTAACAGTGAGTAGCGAACGCTATCGCGCCAAGATAAACGACTTTTTTATGCCAGAAATTGAAGCCCGAGATCAACATTTGATTTCAACAAGACAGCCATATAGCCTTACAGTCCATGCAACAATGCATCTACTGCATCGTCGTCTCGGTGAGTTATTTATCTCTCGTCTCGGACCAGTGGATTGACCACCAAGATTGTGTGATATCACATCTTTGGACTTTTATTTGTAGGGGTATGCAAAATATAAATACTTTGTGGATAAACCAGCATCGATTGAGGCATTGAAAGCCAACATTACTAAGGACATTCACGAGATACCGACCGAAGCCCTCCAGCGAGTCATTCAAAATTGATGCTTGCGGGTGGCGGAATTGCGGTGCAGTTGCGGCTAACATTTGTAAGGGATTATCTTTAAAAAATAAATGTCACGAATGGATGAATACATAAAAATCATGAAGATTTAGAGCTCAGCAATATGCAGTCTTGATTAGCGCCAATCGGTATCAGTGTTACGTATGTTGCGCTTGCCTTTCAGGGTCCACTCTGTGGGTGGCCTAAGTCTATGAATTGAAGTTCCTGAGATGACTCCATCCAATCATCCGGACCAGACTCATTGAGTCTTACTGTAGCGTACATTCATCGCCCAGCGCTCGATTGAGGCCCTCATTTTCCATGTGGGGAGTGAATTTCAAACTCTTTATGTCAACAAAACTCAAAATCTCGTTAACAACAAAGCAATTTCTTGTACTTTGAACTCTTCCTTTAGTTGGGTCGTAAGTGAAAATTAAAGATGTTCAAAAGAAGAACCCAAAATGGTGCTGCTAAGGAGGTAGGTAAGTAGGTTGGTGATATGGTTGAAGTACCACTCTAGCACTACTACCATTATGAGCCAGCCAGCCAGCCAGAGCTGTTGATGTAATGAAGAAAAATGATATAATTTAGATTGGCTCACTGCTCCAGGTTGACGAAGAATAGAACACTCAGTGACCTGAATCGGCTAGATGCCAAACCAGGACATTTACAGGAAAGTGCCAAGGTCTCCTTCTTTGAACGGTCCCACAGCTTCTGCAATGGGGATTAAAAATCGTCCTTTTTTTGTTTTTTTTATTGGCGCGTACACCCTTCTTTTGGGAGTTTGGCCGAGCTCCTCTTCATATTTGTGGTGTGCGTCTTGATGTTGTTGTTCCACAAATGGAGGGACTTACAGTTTCAAGCCGACTCCGAGCGGCAGACATTTTTTTTATGAGGAGCTTTTTCATGGCAGAAATACACTCGGAGGCTTGCCATTGCCTGCCGAGGGGCGACCGCTCCAATCGTTCAATGACCGTTAAATATAGCTACGAGTTTGAAAATTGAAAGGCGTGAAGTTTTCAGGTTTTTCCTGAGTCCATCGTTCATTGTACTAAGGCCAATGGGTTTTCGAAGTAGCACTAGAAGAAATGGAGCTCCGTATTTTCTGCGCTTTCCTGAGAAATACCATAAGTTGTGTAATTTTCCTGCAAGAACAGTCAGGAGCTGGCCGATGATCGGGTAGGAAGTGTCTGGGACCAATTCAGTCTTTTTCTGGCAAACTCATCCGCAATTTCATTTGCCTCTATATTTTATGTCCTGAAATCCAGATCAGAGTCATGTTACCTGAAAGCCCAAGAGATTTGATCTCCTTACAGAAGTTGACTAGTTTGAATCTGCATCATGGCGTCATCAAAGCCTTGATTGCGGTTTGACCATCGGAAAAAATGTTAATATCTCTCTCGATCCCGCCTTCCCTAAGCGTTTTGCATTTCTGCAGGATCGCAAAGACTTCTGCTTGAAAAACTCTAGTAGCATTCGGCAATTTTAAGGAAATAGATAAATTGGCTGATTTAGAGAAAATCACTGCTCCGACACCCGATTCCATTTTGGAGCCGTCAGTGAAGACATAGGTACTAGCTTCGGTGCAGATTTTCCTCTCGTGCCAATCCTGCCTGCTTGGAAAGATTGCCCTGCACGAAGCCTCAAACACCAGTTTGCGGATAGAGAGATCTGACCAAAGCAATTTGAACGTAATTTTGAAATATTGTAGTAGGAAAAGTGACTGCATGAATTTTTTTATGCGTAAATTAAACTGAATCTTGGAAAAAAACGAAAACAATTAAATTTTATAATACAATATTTATATACGTATATATACGACCCAAATTGGGGGACATCAGAATTCGTTTTAGAGGTATGGTTCCTTCGGGAAAGTTTCTTATTTTGATCCCTAGAATATGATTTTCACAGAGCAATGGGCGAGTTTTTTTCCCTCAACACAAATCGACCCGGCCTAACGTATATGTATTTTTTTAATCATAATTTTTTTATTTTTTTCAATAAATAACGCATTTAAAATTTTTTGGTTTTAGATCCTGCTTAATTTCAACATGAGGTGCATTTTTTTTTCTTTTTACGTATATATCCAAAACGCCCTCTCTATTTTTTTAATGAAGGATAGCTTCTTTCAAAATTTGGTAATTTCGAAATTTACTTTAGAGATATGCTTTACTGAACTTTTTTCTCACAATTTATGTAGAATCCGAAACTGCGGATGATTTTCATGAGAAGCTTTTTCGTAGCAGAAATACAACATAACAAATAACTGTTTTGTAAGCGCAAGTCAGTCATGAGAAACAGCTCCAAACTAAATGATTTTCATTGATCAGCTTTCACTCTGCGAAGTCCGACCAATTTGGTAGAAAATTTTATGCAGCCAGTTTTTAATGCTTATTGACGCATTCACCGTTGTTAGTCGTAGAAATACATTCGAAAGTTTGTCACTGTCTGTCGAGGGGCGACCGTTTAAAAAAACCATTTCTATCATTTCGTATTTCATGTCAAGCTTGGACCTTACCGAATGGTAGTCACGCATAAACCGATGTAGGTAAGGCGGCCATTGGCTCAAGGCATGCTATTATTAATTGTTTTACCACAAACCCGTTTATGGAAACTTAGGCGTTTGATTTTTTGTATTTATATATTTTATATGAAAAACAAGATGAACTGCTTTCAAAATTGTTTTCATAAGCCTTTCCATTATGATCTGATAAAAAATATTAGGCAAGAAAAAATAACATGACAGTTTGATTCCACTTGCGCTTGGTTCATAAAGAATTCGTACCCAAAAGCGCACATCCAATTTCCAAACATCCCATTGAAATGAGTTTAGCTTCAAAAAAAATTCAAAACCAGAAAGCTCACGGCAATTTAGTTCCACTGTACGTGTCAGTATGTAAGCAAAGACGTGTGATGCACAAATATACATACATACATACATAAATACACACATACATACACACGTAAGCACTGCCAAATGCCGGCTGGCTGATGTTCACTCGTTGTTCGCACTTTATAGCCTAGCAAAGTGCAGTTCAATAGAGTGCAGTGCAGTTAACTTCAGTTTAGCTTAGTTCAGTTCGGTGTACGAGTATTTTGTGTTGCATGAAGTAGCTGCTCACAGTCGTTTGCTCCTGATTACCGTGTCGAAGATCATAAATTTGTTTATGAGCCACTTTTTACGAGTTCGCATTGTCAACGCTTCGAACAAACAAAAGTTGGGGCCATGGCGGGTAGCAGCGCGCGCGGTGAGCGGGGGAAAAAGAAAAGCAAACACACACACATACATAAACTAAAAAGTCTAAAAACGCTAAAAAAAAGGGGAAAAAACCAACTCATACGTGCTACGCAGCGCGCTCCGAGCGGAGTTCGATTTCAATGCGCTTATGAACTCTGATTACCAAGGCAGCGGCTGGCGTGCGCGATCGCGCAGGTTGTCTCTTGCATGTGTGTGAAATTTTTGCGTGGTATGTGTATAAGTGTGTATGCACGAGTATATGTTGTTGTACTTCGAGTGCTATAAGTTTTGACCAAATGAAGACATAAACAGCTCATATTTTGCACGCCGCAGACAAAAGCTAAGCATAAGCAGAACAACAACAACAATAATAACGATCACAAGCAACCACTGCCTAATAAATTGGCAAGTACATTTGCACACATACATATGCACATACATACATTCACGCATTTGTAGATGCAGCGCATCTTGGCTGCTTGGCTTGTTTATTTGCTTTTAGCGAACGCGCTGACACAAGTAGCTGTTCAATTTTCGTTATTTTGCTGCTGTCTTTCATAACTAAACACACGCACACATATGTATGCGTACTATAGACGAATAACATACACACATGCATATACGCAGAAAAAAGGCCGTCAGCCAAAACAGTAGTTATGGGTGGCTGAAAATTCAATTTACTTGCGCATAAAATTTTATTTGTTTGCCAGCTTCTAAACGCGTTCATTCACTTGGGCCGCTCAACTTCGGGCGTAAGGTGGGTAAAGTTGGTCGAAATTTGGCTATAAAGTTCACCCTCGAGCGTACGTACGCACACACTCACGCATTTCCCATCTTCGCTATGTACATACATACATACACATATAATGCTTTGAAAGCGTGCATTCGTGCTTAGTCATTGGTCAAAGTGGCGCGGCACGCTATCTACGTCCACTTTGTTGGCAACTTTGCGGCGTATCATCCTGGCCACCAATGGCAGATATGACAAGACAGCCGCGTACATGCACAACACACTCGACTATTGCCACGCCTCTGGAATATATGTACGTATTAATATGCACTTTACTCCCCCTCGCAAGCGTTTTAGAAAATACTTATTTTCTTTCGAAAAAAGGCCTCCGACTGCTGTTTTGCCGACGGCGAAATGAGGTCGCATAGCGCGCAGTCCCTTATATTTCATAATTTTTGATTTCACTGTGTTAACTGGTTTGTTTACTGTGGCTGACGGTAGACATATTCAAGGACTTGCTTCTTCACAATCAGTCAGCTGGCCGCTAAAGCTACTGACGTTGGCCTTGCGACGCGTTTGCCGCAACAATTCTTCAAGGCTCTGCGTAAAAAGCGACTGTGGTGGGTTAGGACGCGCTATTACGCCGTCTGTGGTTGTTGTCCTCTTAACACACTTCATTAGTTGAAAAATTCGTAAATTTAAATCGAAAACAATACGTTGCAATTTCAGTTGCTGCTACTTCTTACGCTGTAGCGTTTTCGCCGCATCTGGGCGAATTGGCGAAACGTGCGCACTGTAACTAATATGCGCTTCCTTGTGTTTTGTTGTTCTTCATAATTCTCACATTTGCTGCTCTCTCATACTTACTGGTGTTTCATATTTTCACTGACATATGTTTGTTTATTACATAGGTATGTAGGTATATGCGTGGAAGAGATTGGCTCCACCTCCGCAGCGCCAGTGCGCAGACGCGTACAAAGCGCGCTCACTTGTTCGTCCGATTGTTCGTTTGTGCGCTTCGTTGTGGGTGAGCGCTTATTCTGCCGCGTGCTTGTTGTTCCTATTGCCTGTACTGTTACTGTTCATTTTGTTGTTAGTGGGCTTAGTTGATGTCGTTGTTGCTGCTGGTGTTCGTGGGTTCGTGGTGTTAGTGATGTCGATGACAAACGAATGACAGACATAAGCGATTGTCGACAACGACGACGAGCAGCAGCGCACACGTTGAGATAATTCGGAGAGATAAAAGACCAACCGACCGACCCATGCCCGCCAGTCAGAAGACAGCAGAAGTTAGTGGCAGCGGAAAGCATTGGTAGTAGACAGCAAACAGCGATGGCATTCGAGTGTTTCGTTGCCCGCTGTTGGGGGTGTAGTGGTGGCGTATGGTAAACGTGTATGAGTGTGACATAGTGAGTGAGTTTTTTTTTTTTTTTTTTTTTTTATGGAGGTGGCACAAAGCATTGAAAGCCGAAAAGTGTGAGACTTGCCTTTCGGCTCACCCACTA